>JAKUCV010002287.1:3502-14659 GCA_028386065.3 Turnera subulata
GTCATTGGACCCGTAGGAATCACCAACTCGCCAGCTCCCTAAGTGCCCGTATCCATGTCCGCATCAAAAATCAAGATTGGAGAGGAGCTGAAACTGAAACCCATCAATTTGCTGTCAATTAAGGAGTAATTGACTCGAGAGCACATTGGGCCCACTCGACATCAATCCACCTTCAGGAAGGTGTCGACATATCCATTTTATTTTTATTAATTATAGACTAGTTTTATTTTATTTTATTATTGTAAGGATTTAATTAGTGTCCAAGTTATGTGGGCTCAATTAAATCCTTCTCCATCTAGTAATAGGAGAGGAGGCGCCAAGACTTGGAGTTCAAGGAGGAGCCGACGTTACTGTTCACCGACGTTACTGTTCACCGCCTTTGAGGAGGTGTGTTCTTCTATAAATAGAGACCTAGGGGTTCATTGTTAGACAGATTATTTGAGTATTAAAAAGTTCAGTTAAACTTGAATATTCTCGGCCCAAAGAGAGGAGTCTCTTTGTTTGTTTTATCCTTTGTGCTTTGTTTCTTTGTTGTCTAGCACCGAGAGTTTAGGAGGTGGAGGGGCTTTTGCGTCCATCTGTTGCCTAACAAGGATTGTTAGGAGGTGAAGAGCATCAGCGCAAGAACAGTGCACGATTGGTTGTGATTTGAGAACGGGACAACTTTAGATACGAAGGTGCTTCTAGGACCGGCTAGGTGTGTTGTCGTATCAGTTATTCCCAAGCGTATTCTATCTAAGGAGCAATGACATTCAAGGGGGAGTGTTGTAAATAAATTATGGTGAATGTCATTGTTACCATCCAGTAAAACTCAATTTTACCGTACCCAAATTTACCCCCGATAAATATTTTACCCCTCACCTAACTTCCACTTGGATTTATCTCTTTGGCCATTTTCCCTCCATAATTCTATTTTGTCCTAATCTTAATGTCATCTTCCTTTACCTAATATCCTTTTGTTTTTACCTTATTGAATTAATCATACTCATTTGTTTTTATCCTTTCATTTTCACCTATAAATACCCCTTCATTTCCATACGCACATATACCTTCTTCTCCCACCATAAACTTACTCTCTTCTCATTTCCATACACCATAAATCTCTCTTCTTAATCTCCCCATCTTATTTTAATCACTTTTCATTATTATTATTATCAAAGTTGTATTATTACCATTAAAGTTGTATTACTACCATCAAGGTTGTATTGTCACCTTGATCAAGCTTGTATTATTCTATTAAGGAGTGAATTTCATCCCCCATTTTATAACAGTTGACTATTTTCTTTTATTTTAATTTCTTTTATATATTTATGAAACCTTCATTCATACTATATATAAAAGCAAGCGGATGGAGTTACTGTAGATTACCTTTGTTGTAATGACGTTACTATGACTAAAAGTTGGATTATTATTGGTTGATTTTAATTTTATATTCCACCGCTTTATGGTGGTACATCAAATTTTAGTCCACTACTTTCTAATATCTTGCCAGTAAATTATATTCCACCGCTTTGTGGTGGTACACCAAATTTTAGTCCACTACTTTCTAATATCTTGCCAGTAAATTGCTATATTCCATGTGGCCTAGAATCATGCCATGTGTGTTGCCTATTATTTCCCACGTTAAGATTTTCTATACCATTAATTTATCAAGTAACTCACTTTTTCTACTATAAATAAGGGATCCTTAGATCTTCTACAATTCACATTTCGACTATGTGGGTTCAGTAACAAGAAAAAAACTTTCTAATACAGACTCGAGTTTTCAACATAGGTATATGAGACTTTGATTTTTATTATATCATTTATCTTTTTGAGATAGAAAGATAAGGTTTATTAGGGGGAAGTTTTGTTATTAGGTTGCCATGGTTTCTTCTTTGATATGTTTTGATTATAAACGAGATGTTGTTACACTATTATTTATTAACAACGAGATGTTGTTACAGTATTATTTATTAACTTCTCTTCTCTTGTAATAGTTAGTGTTAATTAGCACACAATCTTTTTTCTTTCACTGGAAATTCGCGTATAATCTGGGACATCAAGAACATGGTGTGAGAGAAACTCTCGAGCGCTTAAAAAGGTGAAAGAAATCTTAGCTTATATCTAACGCCATTTACAACCTCTGCCCATGAAAAGATTGGGTAAGAGATAAGAAAAATTATTTTATTTTATTTTATTTTAATCTATCTCTACAAAATAAAATAAATTTTTAGGCGCACGATTTAATTTTTAGAAAAGCCTCAGATCGTATATGCAACACTAGGGAATGGAATTAGGGAAAAAAAATTCAAGAATGACAATATGATACGGCAACACTACCAGAACAAAGCTAGATAGCACCTCCGATTCGATCGAAGTCTCCAAAATCAGCAACCAATTCAACCAAATTAGGGTTTCAGCAAATACCTCTATCACCTCAAAACACAACAAAGGCGTTAAGCAACAATACAGTAATAAACACAAGGAATCTTGTAAAGCAATTCAATTACTTGATAAGTAAACACAATCTCTAAAATAAACAAGAGAGAAATCCATCTAACTTGCAAAACGAGGTTTAAGACAACCTCCAACTTTATTAGTAAAATAGCTATCAATAAACAATATTCATCATCCCTCTAAAAATATGAACCCCAAGGGTCTTATTTATACTAGTCTAATGCTAAACCCTAATAGACTTGTAATCTAAAATAATAATAAAATCCTAAGTCGAAAACTAATGGTTTTAAGTCGGCTGAACACTTAAATGGACTTGCCGACCTAAACAACAACCGAAATCCAATTGGACGCATGGCTTAAGTCCAAAAAGCCCAATTCTTCCAAAATCACAATGAAAAGAAAACCATAAGTCGGCTAACAATCCATTAGACCTTTTGCCGACAAAAACACTAATGATTCCAACCACCTTTTCCTAAAACTAATGGGCTGCATATGCGCTAATGGATTGCATGTGTGACTAATTTAATTAAATAATTAAATAGTCTATCAAGTCTATCAAAGCTAATAAACTTGATCAGCCCACCGAATTAATGATAATTCTCCAAGTAAATATAATTGGTCCAAATCGTCATGGCCAAATAATAGAAGAAATTAGTGTTGTCATAGCCCATGGTGATAGCAACTTGACTAAGCCTCCAATGATGCTCCTCTCCAAGCTTAATTTTCCATCTCTTCTTGAATTTCTTGTGAGTACGAATCTTGGATATGATTCGGAAAGTGAGCTTCTGGACGCGAACTTTGAGCTTGTCTTTATCACCATGCTCCTCATTGTAGCCTTTGCATGCACCATTCTCCAAGTCTCCAAGCATGCCTAGGTGATTTGCATCATTTCCTCCCTCCTCAAAACGATTCGTCCTCGAATCGATACCTACAAAATCAATTGGAGGAAATTTAGCAATATCAAAAGTAGTACGAACACTATACTCACCTTGCAAACCAATCATTATGCGCAAAGGACCAAGCTTCAAGCTTCTAGCTTCGCCTCCCGGATCAAGCAACATGCAAGTATCATTAATTTTTTCCTTCCAAAGCAATAACTCAGAAGTATGCATAACAAGTAATTTATGTGGATGAAAACCAATAAAGTAAGAATTTAAATTACTCATCATGTTATCCAATTTAGGCATTAAAGTCATAGAAAAGGAACTTAAAACCTGATGCTCCCTTTTGATTGTAATCGGCGCCCTATGTATAGAACCATCTTCTCCTAGGGCCGGCAGTCTTTTAGGACAAGCTTCTTTAGGAACCTAAAAAAGAAACACATCACATCTAGAAAGACAAGGGTTAAGGTTAGCTCTAAACTAAGCTTCCTTGTATAAGAGTACAAACAAATTTTTCTTTTCCTCATATTCAACCCTCACTTCTCTCTCATTTGAGCCTTTTAACACAATTTCTTTTTAGGCTTCTTTTATCTCTTTTCTTCTCTCACTCTCGGCTTCCTCTTTCTTTTCTTCTCTTTTATTTTCTTTTGAACTCTCCTCTCCTTTTGCAAGGCTCTCAGCCTACCTCGCTAGCTCACCTTTTGCAAGGCTCTCAGCCTTCCTCTCTTTCTCACTAGTGTTACAAGATTCGGCCTCTTTCTCCTTTTTCCATGCCTCCACACTTCGCTTCACATGCATTAGATCTTCATAAACTTCGTTTACAAGATTCCTTGTGTTTATTACTCTATTGTTGCTTAACGCCTTTGTTGTGTTATGAGGTGATAGAGGTAATCACTAAAGCTTTTGGTTGAATTGATTTTTGATCTTGGTGACTCAATTGAATCGGAGGTGCTATCTAGCTTTGTTCTGGTAGTGTTGTCGTATCAATAGTTTTGGATGAATTGAGTCCTCACAATGATTTATGGAAAATTCAAGTTAGAGTTTCGAGATTGTGGAAATCCTTGAATACAAAATTATAGAACCTCCTTATTAGTCAGATATGAGTTTAATTGATGCAAAGGTATGTTTTAATTTTTTATGTCTTTTAATTTGATAATTTTTCATTTCATAATTTTTTTTATTTTATTATTTTATATAATATTTTTTGGTGGTCTCTTTTATGTTATATATTTTTATTTATCATTTTATATTTTCTTAATTTTTCAGTTATTTTATATTTTTTATTTTAGAACTCAATTATGCATGTTTAAATTTACAAAATTAATTATTATTTATCTTACTATTAAATATTTTATATCTAATTTTTTAATTTTTTAATGATTTTGAATTAAAATTACTCAATTTATGTTTTTTATTTTTTTTATCATTAATTTTTTCTTATTATTTTTTATTCTGTGTTTAACATTTTTTTTTAGGGGTCAATTATGTAGGAACAAGCATGGATCAACAAATGATGCAGGTTTAAATTTACAAAATTAATTTTTAATTATATTATTATTAATTATTTTATTTTATTTATTTTTCCAATTTATTTCTATTTTCTATTTTAATGCTCTTTCTTCATAATAATAGTTTTTCTTTATTTATTCCTGATTTTTATTTTTAGAAATTACCCTCTTATTTTTTTATTTTGTTTAATATTAATTAATTATTTTAATTTTTTATTTTATTGTGTAATATATGTTTTTGTTTTGGGGCTCACTAATGTATGTTTTAAGATAAGAAGTTAATTATTATTTATATGATTATTACATAGTTTATTTTATTGATTTTTATGATTTACATTCTATTTTCTATTTTTTTGCATAACAATATTTTTTATTTATTTTCCTGATTTATATTTCTTTAAAATTAGTCTCTTAAGTTTTTTTACCTTTTTGTTATCATCCTGTTGTTTAATATTGTTGTTGTTTTTTGGCTCAGTGATCCATGTTTAACTTTTAAAAAATAATTATTATTAAATAGGTTTTTAAAAATTTATTTTTCTAATCTATATTATATTTTTCTGTTTTAATTTTTCTATAATCATATTTTTTATTCATTTTAATGATTTTATTTTTAAAAAATTACTCTCTTATATTTTTTCATTTTTTCGTTATTACTAATTAATTCTTCTAACTTTTTCTTCTATTATTTAATATTTTTTTGTTTTAGGGGCCAATAATGCATGTTTAAGTTTAAAAAATTAGTTATTATTTATATTATCATTAAATAGTTTATTTTAAGAAAAAAATGGAAAAAAATTGATAATAAATGTGTAATTTGGAAAAAAATCATGTGCAAGTTTTTTTAATATTAAATAACAAATGTCTAAAAATAATAGTTAAAATGTTAAATTTTTTTAAAAAAATAATTAATAAGCAAGCGTGTGGAACCCATGGGAAGTGAGCTATTATGGATAGTATACCAATTAGATGGTTACTTTTGTAACTGAAAAGTGGAATACAAGTGTCATATATTTTTCATGCAAAATTCTTACTTTACCACTGTATGTTTCTAAAAGTGATAAGAGCAATAGAAGTGGCACGAATTCCTTTAGACAAGATTTTTAATTGCTGTTAAATACTTAGTATAAAACATAGAATTTTTTAGGTTCTCTGTGTTTAGAATCTTGACATATTTAGTTCTGTTGACATTTACCTAAAGTTGTATTTCTTACCTTTGATATCAAATTGAGTTCAAATCTTTTCTTTTTTTTTTAATTTCTACATATTTAGAATCTCCACATACTTAGTTTTAATTGAATCTACCTCTGTATACTTAACAGTATATATGAAATTATATTCAAAATTTTTAATCATAAGTTAATTTTTATGTTACATTGTGTATATGATACTATATAGACATTATCTTTTCTAATTAGCTTTGTAACTAAATGATTTTGATTTTTCTATTTTATCCAAGTATTATGGTGCAAGTTACATTATCTTATCGACTCATGTTGAGAGATATAACAGAGATTTTTGGTTTGCCTCCTCCAAAAGATCATGTATTAAAAATTGAAGGAATCAAAGTACCAGCAATTACTGTATGTATGTACATATGCTAGAAGTTAAAAGAGTGAATGTTTGGTTAGAATACGCTCTCTGGGATATCATAATTATGGTGCAAAATTTGAAAAGAGAAATAGATGAATTGCAGGATATCTGTTCAGGTATGATGACACTCAGTCAACATCTTACTAGACAGGTTTTTACACTTTCTGCACAACGGAAAGAAATTAGTACAATCAGGGTTTCAGACATATAAATATACAAGTATATTTTTTATATACAGTTAGCAGTCGTAATAATGAGAAGTTTACTACGTAGGCTTTCTGTAGCAGCTAAACATATATGTATTGGAATTTCTTTTGGTTCATTAAACTATATTTTCATATTATATTAAGGTTATCAAATGTTGGGTTGTATTGAACATATTTGTTTAATGAAAAAATATTTATATTGTGAACTGTTGTCAACAGACTTTAATGTTGACATATAATTTATAATTTAATTGATCTCTCTTTAGAATTTTTTTAATCTGTTAATTTACGCTTTAAATTCATGTGATTTTTTCCCTTTTTCTTGCGATTTACTTTCTTTAGGGATTGCCTACAAGTAGATTTTTGCATAAATTTTAATCAATATAGAAGAACTGGATAGGAAAAAAATAATTTTATTTGGTATATACTAGATAATTAGCATTTTATTTGTTTAGTAGTTATTTTAGGGATTGCTTATAAGTAGAATTTTACACAAAATTAAATTAATGTGCAAGAACGAAAGATAATTTTATTTGATATATCTCATGTAAGTACAATTTTATTTGTTTAGTTAGGTAAATTATGTTAGAACTCATGGCTCATTACAGGTTTTGATAATTGACAAACCAATTCCAGATCATGACAAAGATGAAGCAAAAAGAAATCAGCAAACCAATCCTCCAAGCAAATGAAGGCAAACCTATCAAGAGCAAAGGATCAATATGAAAGAGCACAAGAATTGAAGAGCCAAGCAAGAAAAGTTAGATTCATAAATTGTACAAAGGGTAACACTCAACTCTTCTAAGTTATTGGCTCAAAATAAGATGAATTTCGCTCATGCAACACATAACATATTTCCAAGCATAAAAATGTTTTTCGAGCCATGAACATCGATGTTGTGGATTTAAACATCGATGTTCCTGCCTTTGAACAATCTTTCAAAACAGGCAGTAGGCTCAGAACATCGATGTTGGAATACCAAACATCGATGTTGTCATCTAAACATCGATGTTCCTGCCTTCAAAGAATTTTCCAAAAATTGGGAGAAGGCTCAGAACATCGATGTTGGATTCCTAAACATCGATGTTCTCATGACCGTTGCATTTGAAAATATTTTTACATGAGCAAAACATCGATGTTGGCTTTAGAACATCGATGTTCTTCAAATTGGTTCTTTAAACTCATTTTCACAGAAGCAAAATAACATCGATGTTGTAAATTAAACATCGATGTTCTTCAATGATCAGCTTTCATCTCATTTTCACAGAAGCAAAATAACATCGATGTTGGCTTTGAAACATCGATGTTCTTCACATGATGCTTTAAATATTTTTACACAGAACCAAAATAACATCGATGTGGGATTTATGAACATCGATGTTTTAGTTACCGTTAGTCCAAAAATTCAAATTTACTGGACAAAACATCGATGTTGTACCTTTAAACATCGATGTTTAGCCGTTGAGCAGACAACTTTTTGGCACCCATTATGTTTTGTCTAAAGCTGTTTTCTTGAGTGTATTTTAAACGGCTCCATAATTTTTCAGAGCTATAAATTGAGCATTTTCAGCTCTGATAGAACAACAATCAACTCTCTACATCCATTCTATTCATTCATACATACATTACAAATCTTAATTGAGCCAATATCCTTTGAGGATTGAGAGTTGCCTTTTTTAGCTTAAATTTTGTAACTCATATCTACTCTTGTGAGAGCCTTTGTTTGAGTGATTGTGTTGTTATATACCCTAAGGGAGGTTAGTTCCCTTGTAGCAGCTCATAGGAAGAGTGAGTTTTCTTTCCTTGAGAGAAGTCTTGAAGTGTGGTATCTTCAAGCAAGAGATTAGAGTTTCTTGTGATTAGAACTCTAGGTTTGTAACGGTTTGTTAAGCACCCCTAAGCTTAACATAGCTAGTGGAATCTTCAAGAGAGTCTCTTGAAGGACTGGATTAGCCACACAAGTAGTGTGTGTGTGAACCAGGATAATTTCTCTTGTTCTTCATTGTTTAAATTCCGCACTTATTTCCTGCTTATTTCGTTTTAATCCGATAAACGCTATTCATCCCCCTCTAGCGTAGGGCTATTGTTCTAACAAATTATCTTTTCATTTGTTCTCTGTAATACTCAAGATTATTCTAATTCTAAATACACAAAAGTGAATAAAAAATACTAAAGTAAAATTAGTTATTGTTATTAGAATTATAGGGTGACTTGGCAGTTTTATAGATAGAATTATTTGAAAATGGAAAGTAAAAAAAGAAATATTAATATTTTATTTATTAGAATTACTTATAAAAATCCCTCATGCAAGGAAAATTTATATTTAGCTAAAATTTTATCTCACAACAGGGTTCGAACCTGCGGGGACAAAGCCAAATAGATTTCAAGTCTGTCTCCTTAACCACTCGGACATATCAACTTTACCGTCCGGGAGTATTTTACATCTCTCAATATCTCCTCGGGGAGGGTACTTTTCAGCACATTAATTAATACCATGTTATGAGTGATGCGTCATACACTAATGAATGACATGTTGTCTATTATAATTATTCTCTTATAGTATAACAATGAGCAAATTAATAGAATTACCTTCTTTATTAAATATATAATTTAGAATATCAAGAATATCAAAAAATTGCAAGTCTTCTATAACAACTCTTTTATACTATAAAAGTCAACAAACTAATGTAATTATTTTTTATTAAATATATAATTTAATATGATAAATTATATAATTTAGAATATCATGAACATCAACAAATGTGGTTAAAGAAAATCTATTATATATATATAAATAGCAGAGGCATGTTTCAAGAATGATTAAAGTATTGACACATGGAAATTTAAAAAAATTATGAAAAAGACATGTGGCTCCATATAAGTTACATGTTCCATTTTTTAGGCTACAAGGTCTTTAACTTTTTTATTCAAATTCAAAACAATCTATTTTAAATTATATTTTTTGAATTATCTCTCTTTCCAAAAATAGAGTTATTAGGTTCTCTTTCTAATTCAAATTATCTTTTTAAAATTATTTTTTAAAATATAATAATAAGAATTATTAGTTTTACTCTATTTAAATAGTCTCCCCTTAGTAATACAATTTTTCTCCAAATCAGTCTCTAAAATTAATTTACCTTTGAATTGTATGTTTTTATATAAGCGAGTTTTATTGTTTCATTTTTCACAATCACTTTATTTTTTATGCTATGTTTTTATGTTTAACTAATTAATTTTTTTTTGTTCATAAAAAATCATTTAATTTTTCTTAATTTGATGAAATTATTATTTAATTCAATTTTTTTGATTTATCTTTTTTAATAAATATTAATACAGAAGAAAAATTATTGACCCCCGTGTGACACAAGGGGTACTATACTAGTTTAATTTAAGGATTGCTATACAAAAAGTTATTTTGAAGAGTTCCTATCCCTTTACAATATACGAATGATAGTAATCGAAAAACAAGTACTGGAAAATCATAATTACAAAAAAGAACATAAACACTTAGCAAAAATTTAAAATCAAGAACAACGATTATGAAGAAGAATAATCATAAAAACTCATGAGGGATGTGCTCGCAGTTTACCTAATAAATTCAAATTAATATATAAATGATGAAAGCATATAATAAATTGAATAGAATAATTATTTTCCTATTGACTTTAAAAATTTTAAAAAAACATATTACGATATTTTATATATCAAAATAAACAAGATATATAATTGAGAAATAACATAAAATTTTAAAAATATATCATGCTACATAAAAAATTTAGAATAATTAATATAAACTCTATGGAAGAGAAGTAAAGGTAATAAATGAAAGGTGCAAATACAAGCGTGTTATAGAATAATATTCTTACAAATAATATCAAAATTTAAAATTCGACAAAAAAATAAGATATGTGAAAATAAAAATTAATTTGTTATCATGTAAAATTCTATATTATGTTAATTATTACAAATGAATAAAAATTATATGCAAAATTAAAAAAATTAGAGAAGGAATAAAAAATTAATATAAATTCTGATAGAATCATGTATTATAGAAAATAAATAAAAATTAATGTATATGAGTTTCATATAAAAAAATTATTGAAGTTCAATAATTAAGAATGAGATAAAATATAGTGTAAAAGATGAAAATAGATAAACTTTTAATTTACATAAGAGAAAATTTAAAAAGGTAATTATATAAAAATTCTATCCAAGTATAATGACGAGTAATATTATTTTTCATATTCTAAAATCAGTAAACATTATGATATATACTATATGTATCATGAAGATTTTAACCAAAATAATAAAAATACATGAATTGTTATATAAAATTAAAAAACATGAATAAATAATTTATAAATATAAAGATCACTATTATTTTCCTTTGCACTTTTTCACAATTTAGCTTAATTTATTATTCTTTTTCATAATTTGAAAAATATTTTTGTATTAATAATAATAAATTTTAGAATGTGATCATAATAATATTTTACTATATCATGTCGAAAATACATTAAAAAATGATAATCT
>JAKUCV010002288.1:0-17155 GCA_028386065.3 Turnera subulata
TTGTTGTTTATATAATTTTGGTAAATAAAATTTGAATCCTTCAATTTTAATATCTACGAAATATGCTTCTTCTCCTATCGTTATTGTTGAATTATTTGCTATCCTAACAGTGATTGGATTTTTCGATTTTTTCCATTGTGTTGTTTTTAATACTTCGCCTCCCGCTAGACAGATAGACGCCCCCGTATCTATATATGCGTTTATTGGTTTGTTATTAATTAATACTTTAATAAATGTTGCATTAGGATTAGGCTTATTCATTCTCAGAGTTTTCTTGATCGGATTCAGAGCATGATGTCGTTTCGTCGCTAGCTATTAGTTCTTCATCTGTCTGTTGATCAGATTGATAGGATAGCCTTATTATTTCTTGCTTTTAATGGGCTATCTTCTTTGGTGTCATAGTTAACAAAAAATGTATATACTATACCTTTTGTTTTATATCTCAAGTAATTGTAGTAATCTTCTTTTGATAGAGATTTTAATTCATCCATTGTTTGTAATGCTATCATATGTCTACTTAGCCATTCTTCAATTAATTCTGTCCTATTAGATGCACAGTCTAAATCTAATATTCCTTGGTACCCTAATTCTTTATTCATTGGTGTATATTCAAATAAACGTGGTTGTCTCAGTGTTTGTCCTTTTGATTTGTAAAATCCTTTTTGATACATTTTAGGTTCGACTGTATCTTGCCAGCTGTAAAAATCAATGTGTTTTCGTTTTTTATTATCTGACGTTGTTTCAAAAGGTTTTTGTTCACTTGTTTCTCCTTTTTCCATAAATCCTTGCTCGTTTTCTTCGCTTGAATATCCAAATATGATTTCTTCATTTTCTTTGGATGTGGATTCTTCAATTTTGATTCCCTTTTGCTTCTTGTTTGTTATCTCATAATTATAATTAGACTCAGTTTCGACTTGTAATGCCTCAAGTTGTTTAATTAGACTTTCTATTAGATCTATCTTATCTTCCATGATATATTTGTCTTTTAAATTGTAAGTACATTAACTTGTCGTTCATACTACTGAGTTTCCTTTGTAGTAATGTTTTTCTCATATGTATCATTCTTAACTCTTTATTCCATCTTCTAATGGCATATTCATCGTCAGGAAATAGTGCTTTTAAAGTTTCTACTCAATGGAAATGGGAGAAAGAAGATTCAGAAGCAGTAATCAAATTAAAAGAGAAATGTAAGAATCCACCAGTATTATATAATCCATCAGAAAAAGATAGGCTTATAATTTATACTGATGCAAGTAATACTACATGGAGTGCCGTAATGCATGCCACAACAAAGGAAGAAGATGATATTTATTCAGATATCAAGAACCTTAGCAAAAAAGAGCCTAGCAAAAGAGAAAAATTGTGTAAATATACAAGTGGAACTTTTAACAAAGCCGAAATAAATTACCCAGTCCATGAAAAAGAAATGCTAGCAGTTATAAAAGCAGTTAAAAAATGGAGTATTGAATTACAACAAACACATTTTCTGTTACGAACAGACTCTGTGTACGTCAAATATTTCATTAAAAATGAAAATAAAATAAAAGCAGCATATAATCAAGGAAGACTAACAAGATGGAAATTAATCATGTCATATCTGAGCCTGGAGGTCCAGCATATAAAAACAGACAAGAATTGCATTGCAGATGCATTAACTAGGGAAATGACAACCTAATAATCTCAGGTTCAGAAGAATGGAGCAAGCAATAAAAGCACTACTTGATGTAGTCAAGATCAAGAAGAAAGAAATCCAAGGATTACAGAAAAGCATTGAAACTAAAGAAAAAGAAATTCAAGATATAATGATTAGCCTCAGAACACTTGGTTATGAAGAAGAAGGTCTAAGATCAACCATAAAAGAAAATACGGAGCCACAAGGCCCAATCCAAGAAAATAAGGTCGCCATGACCACCACGGCCCAAGTCGAACTTCATCAAGCAGAGCAAATAATGAAGAAACCCAGAAAGAAGTTATATGTCATATTCACTGGCCCAATGCAAGGAATCTACGATGAATGGCACAAAGCAGCCCCATTCATTAATGGGAAAGATGTCATCCATCAAGCATATGAGTCCATGGACGAAGCCCAAAAAGCATTAAAAGAAGCAAAGGCAACTCAATCAATTAATGCCACATATAAACGAGCATTAGAGGAAACCCAACCAGTCCCTTCAAAAAACTGGTATACCATGCAGAAAAACGGCCCAAAGAGTATTGACTTGATAATCAGTCCAAAGGATAAAGAAGTCACCCGTACAAAGGCCCAAGAATTGGAAAACATGCTCACCAGCTACAGTGAAGAAGACCGAAGATATAATATCTACCCAGTCTACAAGCCCAAATGTGGAATCAAGGCAGTAGCCATGCCAGAAGCAACAACAGGAATTATTAATGATTTGTTTTATGCAGGGATGCTAGATACAATCTACACAACCAAGCAATCAATTAGCCATCAGTTAGCATGGTTCAGTCCAGGCATCCAAAGAGCGATAAAACAATACCAAGAGAAAATCGTCAAAGAAAGAGAAATGTACATACGTGTGTACAATCTCCACCCAACATTCAGTGAAGACAAAGTCAAGAAGATCAAAATACTCATGCAATTAGGGATTTCCAATGGAGTCTATCCACCATTAATGACAGGCCCGCCAGTAAATGAAAAGGATAAAAGAATTGGCAATTATTACAGACTAACTTCCCAGATTGAGAAATTAACAGATAACAATCGAATTACCTATATTAATCAAGACATCTTAATCACATCCATCGAATTGAAAAAGAAAATGACTGAAGAACAAAAGCAAATGATTTTCTCATGGGAAGAGCCAATTGTCAGCCTTGAACTAGCAGAGAAAGAAGATCTACAAGAACTTTGCCCAATAATCAGTAAGATACATGAAGCACATCAATATCTCTGCCAATTATGCAGAAAAAAGGACAAAAAAGAAAACGTCAGCAGTGACGATGAAGAAGCAGTAGACAAAATATCAAGCACGAGCTCCACGGACATAATTATTGAATAAATAACGTAAGCAATGATGTCACGAAAAGATAAGGCAGCGAATCTAATGTGCTGGCCTATCAAATAATGTAAGACACGTGGAAAGGCTGAGACCACAGACATGTGTGGATCCAGCTAAAGATAAGAAAATCGGATAAGCCAGGGATATGTCCTGAGCTATCCATTATATAAAGAAGCTCTGTCCTCGTGAAATAAACACAGCTATTTTGCCCAAACATATAGTTTGTCTGAGAGAAACCCTCTCAAGGGATCTAGATACCCAGGTTGAGTCAAAGACTCTGGAGCCTAAAACTCTAGAATAAGAAATAACCGACAGTCAAACACCAACGAAGTTACTAAACGAAATAACAAAGGAAGCAAGCCCAGAGATAATCTCAGGTATAATTCTCTAAACCATGTCAAAACATTAAGCATGCATCGGGAATTAGCTCATTCTCGTGAGTTGAGATCTGGCCCCGACCAGTCCAACAAACCAGAGCATCTATTCCTACAAGAATTAATAGGCATGAAGCATATAGAATTAATAGTTAAACACGAACGGCTGGAAAAACGCCAAGTACTGTTTAAAAGAAGCATATAGAATTTAAAATAAACAAGATGGCAGAAGAAGAAATAAGTTCATCAAATACTATAATCTTACAAGAAAAAGAAGACAATTTCGAATTCAGTCAGGACATGTTAATAAACTACAAAGAAATTGAAAAACAAAGCGAGATAACTCTCAGGCAAGGACATGATATTCAAACACCAAATAAAATCAGAAGTTTACTAGGAAGACAAAATATACTATATCTAGGAAAATACCAGAGAGAATACCCAATTATGTTGAGAGAAACACAAAAGAATTTTGTGCTACCTTTAGTCAATCATCAAGAAATAGAAGAACGACTGAAGAAAGTAAAAACGGAAGATCGAAAGAAAATAGCTTACATACACTTCGGAAGAATTCAGATAGTAATAAAAAGCACATACCTCCAAGGGATTGATTCACCAATTGAAATAATGATAGTAGATAACAGAATTTTACCCACTAAAGAACGAGTGATAGGAAAGATCAGAGGAAATCTTAAGATAACAATAATAAAATTTGAAGTAAGTTTACACTATGGAATACCAATAACAAGTAATTACCTTGACAATAGTATTGGTTTAATATTTAATTTCAAAAGAAAAGAATTAGTGAACCAAGATGATTACCCTTTTACAATAACATATGCTGTAGGATATGCACTAAGTAACTCTCACCATAGTATACAATACAAAGAAAGCAAAAAAGTAACAATAGATGAAATATTTGAAAGAAATGGCATTAAATTTACAACAAACCAAATAATAAAATTGAGTAATTCAACGCCATTATTAAAAGATCATACATATGAAGAAATAGAAGAGGACGAAAGACCACGAAGAATACACTCTACTAGAGAAATAAAATTAAGCAAGCAACTAGAGGATCTAGCAAAATTATCAGATGACATGAGAAGTAATTTAAGTGAATAAAATGAGCACGGGAGATCTCAGAAAACTCCAAGAACAGCTAGATGGTCAATTCAATATCATAAAAGAAATTATTAGAAAAATTGAAGAAATATCAGGAGAAATAGGTTACCTTGAATTATTAGAAGAACAATATAAAGAAAACCCTCGGTTCTCGGAAAAACATTTACATGGGAATCAGTTACCAAAAGAAACCTATCTTTTTAGGCATGAAGAGATAAACTGCAAACATAAAGATGGAGGAAAATGGCCTCACCTATACCATACATTCAACCCACAGTTAAATAATATTACCGATATGATTGAACAACTAGGCACCGAAAGAATTCCTACAATCATTGAAAACTTAACAGAAATTAACAACAGGATAAAAAACATTGAGTTGGGTAAACAAACCGAAGATAGAATTATTACCCTTAGAACTACTCAGAAGAAACCAATTGCTCCACCAACAAAATTATTCATCTAAGAAAAGACTTCCGCGCACCAGGCAATATTTTCCTTGTTGGAGTTTTATTTCCTTGTTATATTTCCTTGTTAGAGTTTTATNCGAGCAAGAGATTTGAATTTTACATGTTTTGAGTTCAAAAATCTGTGTCTTGTACTGAGGAATGTGATAAAAAAATGATGTATGGATCTCTCTATGCAAGTTTTTTCTTGGCTGAGAAAGAGAGAAGATAAAGTTATGTGATATATGTAGTTTCGATGAAATGACATGCCAATATGAAAAATTATATTATAGATTAACAACAAAAGAAGATGTACAAACATATCAACAATTATTCATTGATAAATTACCCTATCCTATAAACCTCGAAATAAGGAAAAGATTTGAAGAAGGCATAGCTGAAAGTACAATACCAAATACATTAGGAGGAATTATAAAAACAGTACATCATTTCATAACAGAACAAAATTCTCTAAACCATAAGAAACAAAGATCCATCAAAGTTGCAATGTTAGCTGTAAACATCAGTAGATCAGTATTAAAACTTAACAGTAGCAAATTGATTGCAATAGTGAGCATTTCTAAGTGAGGAAAAAAAAAAACTCACTGAAATAACATCAATCTAACAAAATGAAAGGCACATACAAAAAAAGTTTCATCATGGATCTAAGAAAAGGAATTTTCCAAGTCAATGGCATCCATTCCATTCAGATTTATTTGGTTAAAGAATTGTTTTTTATCAGAATTTGTATTGCTGATACTACAGTTACTATTCTAGCACTGGTTTACTTTTCCAGAAAAGGAATTATTGCTGGACTTTATGGAACGTAGGAAGTTTGTATCATTTGTCCAGTAGAAGCGCCTTCTGGACCCCACACAATGCCCACCACAACCCTTTCCCACTTCCCCCCCCCCCCTCCCCCCCCCCATAAATCAGTTATAGAGCAGGGAAATATTTGAAAATGCATGACTGTCGTTCACCTTGTATCATTATATATTTAGTGAGCCTTCAGAACATCAAGTTAAACCCTTGCCCTGTATTGAGATGAAATGGAACTAGGAAACTTACCTGAATAACCTAATATATGTAGGAAGAAGCTAAGCTTGTAAAAGAACATTTCTAGTTGCTTTAGATCATTCACAGGAATCTCAGAGCCGCTGTTACCAAAGAGTCCCCCAGGTTTCCGAAGGTTACCCCCAGACACCACTTCATAAATCAGAAACTGCAAGCAATGGATCTGATACAGAAAATCAAGTGTCAACAGTGTGGTCAAGCATGTAATTTACAATACAACAGCACAAGCACCTAGTTGCTTTTAGGTTATTTGATTGCATGATTGTGAACATAACCAAATATTTTATATGATCCAACTGCTTGCACAAGATGGATGAGCAATTCCAGAATTTTTTTCATTTTTTTTTTGTTCCAGAGCAATTTACCTCTTCCTTTTGAAATAGATAAAACTGTCACAATGAGATGTGAAAATCAACACGGCACCACGAAATGAAACATGACCAAATGATAAACTTAGTCATTGCATTATAAACAAGGGAGGAAACATGAATAAAGGATAAACTTAGTGAATACCTGCGCAGCTGTCGGTGCAACTGGCCTTGGATAGAAGAAGTTCCCTTTACTTTCATCACCTCCATGTGACTGTGACTCTGATTCGGGCTTGCTATTATTTGCCATCCAACCTGCTGAAAGAGTCCACATATCACAAAGAATTCTGAAAATGACAATGAAACCAAAAAGAATTAAAAAGCATTAAATACAAATCCCAAGTGATTAGTTATACAGATGCAAGATGCATGTGAATGTCTAAATTGGTGTGTGTATCGATAGTGGAGGTCCTCTCTCTTCTTTCTCTCTCTAAAAATTTTCTCCAGAAAATTTAGTTTCTCAACAAATTTTCTGGGAAAATTATCGCGATCCTGGATCTCCTTTCTCTTCTTCCTTGTTACCTTTTCTCTTTATGGCTTCCGGTGCTGCTATTCCCTCATCTACTCTCTTGGATTCCTCTGGTCTTCCTCGAGAACGATCGGCCTTAACCATGGACCTTGATCGTCTCGATTTGTTGCTTCATGCTAGCTCCCAAGCTCAGCGGAAATTGAAGGGCAAGAATATTTCCGATTCTGTACTTGTCCCGCTCTCTGGTACTGTGGATGCTCCTGCAGGCCCAGCCGTTGCTTGTGATTCTAGGGTTCTACCGCCTGCTGATTTGGGGATTTCTTCTAACCTTGTGCCTTTTGCTTCTAAATCCGATCCTGTCCTTCCTCCTCATGAATCTGTTTCTGCTCCAAAGTCATGGGCAACAATTGCAAGGAGTCCTGCACATCCTTTGCAATTTGTCTCGCCTATTTTTGAGGCGAATTCCTCTGTTATGCAGATACCCAATGAAATTCTTGCAATCGGGCAGAAGAAGTTCTCTCTATGTCTCGTTGGGCAATTCATGGGTAAACCTCCTATGTTTGGGCTTATTAAGGCTATGGCAGGGAAGCTATGGGGTCGCTATGGTGCTATATCTGTGGCTCATTACAAAAATGATCTCTATATCTTCCAGTTTCCTTCCGATTCTGCTCTCTCTCGAGCACTCTTTGGAGGACCTTGGCATATTGGTGGTATTCCCCTTCTTCTCCGAAAATGGGAAGCTAACATTGAACCCGTTGATTTTTCCACCTCTGTTATCCCTGTTTGGGTGCATTTACGTGAGGTTCCTGTGGAATTGCTCACTAAGGAAGGTCTGAGCTATTTGGCAAGTGCTATTGGAACTCCATTGCACATGAACCAGGATTATTCGAAACTCCTTGTTACTGAACGTGTTAGCCTTTGTGTTAATGTCGATTTTTCCAAGCCTCTTCTTGAGAAATTGGATATAGCTTTTAGCGGTGGTACTCGTTCTATTGATGTTACCTACTCCTGGAAACCTCAACTATGTGTTCTGTGCAATGCTTGGGGGCATCATTCCACGGCTTGTTCCCTAAAGAAGCCTTCGGTTCAATGGGTTCCTAAAGCTTCTGTGGCTGTTGACAACCCTCCGGGTCCTTCTACATGTCCTATCTCTGATTCTGCTCCTGCTGATAGTACCTTTGCTGTTAATAAGCAATCTGACCTATTGCCAATTACAACTCAGGGTGCTACTTCAGCTACTGCTAGCGTTTCAGCTGATGTCTCTTCTGATCAGGCCAGTATGTTGGTTGCTCCTACTGTTGACGCTAAGAATTCTCTATTATCTCTTTTATTGCCAAATACAATTCAGGGTACTACTACAGCTACTGCTACTGCTAGCGTTTCTGCTGATACCTCTTCTGTTCAGGCCAGTTTGTTGGTTGCTCCTATTGTTGATGCTAAGAATTCTATATTATCCGAAGGGTCTATTCTGGAACCTGTTGTTGTTCCTATTGTCTCAAGTCCTAAGAAATCTAAGGCTGGTGCTGGTGTCAAGCCTAAGCGTGGGCGTGGTCGAGGTAAATCCTCTCAGGTATCTCCTAAAGGAGTTGGTGTTCCCATTCATTCCCCTGCTTAATGAAATGGATCACTTGGAATGTAAGGGGACTCAATGACCCCTCAAAGCGCACTTCTGTTCTGCAACGTATTTTTTCTTTTTCTGTGGATCTTTGCTGCTTAGTGGAGACCAAAATTCTGGCTAGTAATGCTCCTGATGTTCGTAGGTCTTTTCTGCCTGATTGGAGTTTTGCAAATAATTACAACTCTGCTAGACTTGGGCGCATCTGGTTGCTCTGGTCTGATCGAGTTGATGTTACAGTTTTGGAAGTTACAGAGCAGTTCCTACATTGTTCTGTTCGCAATATACGGGAGCAAAGTTTTTGTTATAGTACTTTTGTATATGGTTCAAATTCTTCTTCCGAGAGAGTTTCTATTCTATATCCTGGCATTGGGCGCATTGCTACCTCTGTGGGATCTTCTCCATGGTGCTTGATTGGTGATTTCAACATTATACTTCGATCTACAGAATCTTCTGCTCCTGCAGTTCATCTATCAAAAGATATTGATGATTTTGCAACCTGTTTATCTTCTGCCGGATTGTTTGACCATCCCTATACGGGTACTTTTTTCACTTGGTTTAACAACCAGCCCTCCAATCCTATTTTCCGAAAACTTGACAGATTCCTTGTTAATGCGGCATGGTTTTCACTCTTTCCTACCAGTTCTGTGGCTTTTCCACCCCCTGGAGTTTCTGATCACTCTCCCATTGTTTTTTCCTCCACTACTACCATATTTCAAGGACCTAAACCATTTAAGTTCTGCAACCATTGGACTGTGCACCCTGAATTCCTTTCAATTGTGTCTACTGCATGGAGCAAGCGTTTTGATGGCCATGTAATGTATTCATTATGGCAAAAGCTTAAAGCGCTAAAGCCTGAACTCAAAAAGTTGCATAATCGTGAGTATAATGATATCTCTTCTCGTATTCTTCTTCTGGAACGGGAGCTTTTGTCTGTTCAGCAACAGACCTTTAATGGTGATTTAAGTGATGAACTTTTGAGGCTTGAGCAGTGCTTATCTACTAATTTGGCAGATCTTCGTCTTGCTGAAGAATCTTTTCTTCGCCAAAAATCTAGGATCAATTGGTTATCTTGTGGAGATCTTAATACCCGATTCTTCCACAATATCGTTCGAGCTCGGAAGGCCAAGAATCTTATACGTTCCTTAACATCCCCATCCGGGGATTTACTCACTGATCCTCGGCAGATTGAGACTACAATTGTGCAGTTTTACACTGATTTCCTTGGATCTCCTAATCCTGCTGTCACTGGTGGCTCTATTCCATATTTTCAGAGCTTACTCTCTCGCACTGTCTCTGGTGCTCAAAGTGAAATGTTGATTGCTGATGTAACAGCGGAAGAAATAAAAGCCTCAATGTTTTCTCTTGGTCGTAATAAAAGCCCTGGGCCTGATGGTTATAATGCTGAGTTTTTTATCTCGGCTTGGTCTATAGTAGGTGATGAGGTTAGTTTTGCTATTCGGGAGTTCTTTCGTTCTGGGAAGATGCTCAAAGGGATCAATTCCACCATCATTAGTCTAATCCCAAAAGTTCCAAATGCTCAGAAGGTTTCAGATTATAGGCCTATTGCTTGTTGTTCCACACTATATAAATGTATTTCCAGAATCCTTGCCAACCGGTTAACACAATGCTTGCCTGATCTTATTAGCAGTAATCAAACTGCTTTCATACCGGGGCGTAGAATTGTTGACAATGTTCTTCTTGCGCACGAAGTGGTGCACAACTATCACCGTGCTGGATTATCTAGTAGGTGTACTTTAAAAATTGACCTTATGAAAGCATTCGATTCTGTGGATTGGAACTTCCTTTTGAATGTTCTAACAGCTGCTGGATTTCCCCCAAAATTTATTGGTTGGCTCAAGGTTTGTTTTTCTACGGCCATGTTCTCTGTCTCCATCAATGGCTCACTTTGTGGTTACTTTCCAGGGGGTAAAGGGATGAGGCAGGGCGACCCGTTATCTCCCTATCTGTTTGTAATATCCATGGAGATTCTGTCTTGTTTACTAAATAATGCAGCTGCTGGAAATCTGTTACCTTATCACCCTCGCTGCAGGAAAATTTCTCTCTCGCACTTATGCTTTGCTGATGACCTTATGGTCTTTACTGATGGCAGTCTTTCCTCAGCTGTTGCTGTAACACAAGTTTTGGATCACTTTTACACCCTTTCAGGTCTGAAGTTTAACCCTCAAAAATGCGAAGTTTTTATTGCTGGTGTGTCTGACCTTCATAAGGAACTGTTTCTCCAATCTTGCGGATTCAAGCTGGGCACATTGCCTGTGCGCTACCTTGGTGTTCCACTTGTGTCGGGGAAGTTGTCTTTTCAACACTGTCACTCCCTTGTGGAGAAGATTACATCTCGCATTCACCATTGGAGTGCTAAACTTTTAAGCTTTGCTGGTCGATTACAATTGGTCCAATCTGTCCTCTTTAGTGTGCAAAACTATTGGGCGAATATTTTTGTTCTTCCAGGCCGAGTTCTTAAGGAGATTGAGCGACTCTGCTCTGCTTTTCTTTGGTCTGCTGCAGCTTCGCATACTCGCAAAGTAAAAGTATCATGGGCTGATCTTGCTTTCCCAAAACAAGAGGGTGGTCTCGGTATTCGACAGCTTAAAGCTTGGAATTCAGCATGTGTAGCCAAGAACTTATGGAATCTCTTACTCAAGGCTGGTTCGTTGTGGGTAGCATGGATACATGCTTATTACATTAAAAATCGCAGTCTATGGAGTATTTGTATTCCAAATGATTGCTCATGGAGTTTAAGGCATATCTTAAAGCTGCGCACAAAATTCTCTTCTGGATTCACACATGTGATTGGTGATGGATGTAATACTTTTTTCTGGTGGGATTCTTGGCTTCCGCGAGGGTCTTTGCGCACTCTAGCAAGGCCTGATATTATCAACAGCTCAAAAATTCCTCTCCATGCAAAGGTGAGTCATTTAATTTTGAACGGTCATTGGTCCTGGCCAACCTCAAGATTACCTCTTATCTCTCAACTCAAGAACCAAGCTAGCTCTATTCATCCTTCCTCGAACTCGGATGATATCGTTTGGCTCTGGTCCCCCTCTGGAAAGTTTACTATCAAAAGTGCTTGGGATGTTATCAGACCCAAGCGCAATAGAGTTGATTGGTTTAGATTGATTTGGTCTAACGGTCACATTCCTAGACATTCCTTTATTACATGGCTAGCTATCTTAGACCGTCTTACCACTCGTGCTAAGCTACAACATTGGGGAGTTATCTCCGATGCCTCATGTCTACTCTGTTCCCATTCTTCTGAGAGTCGTGACCACTTGTTCTTTGCTTGCCCATTCTCCTCAGCTATTTGGGGGCGATTACTTTCTCTTTGTCATGTTTCAAAGGTGGTAGGAGATTGGAGTTGTGAGTTTTCTTGGGCTAAAGGCCAGCTACAGAAGAGAAGCATCCTTGCTATGATTCTCCGAGTGGCCTGGGCTGCTTGCATTTATCATATCTGGCGAGAGAGAAATAGGAGGCACTTTACTGCCTGTTCTCGCTCTGCTGAGGCTATTGTTGTGGACATTTGCACTGAGATGAAGCTACGTTTTCAGGGTCTATTTCATTTGAAACATAGAAAACTATCACAAGAGGTGTCTGCTCTTTGTAACTTCTGGGGTATACGTTTCACTGTATAGCTTTCTTTACTGCTTGTGCAGTTTCTGTGTATAACCTTCTGGTTTGTAATAGTTGTTAGGACTTCTCCTAACTAAGTTTTGCAATAGATCATTTGATTTGATTCTCAAAAAAAGATGCATGTGAATATAATAAGCACATAGTTCAACACTTAGATGTAAACCAAAACAGAGTTCCACAATGGCAGAATTCTAGATTAATTGTATAACATCAGCACAACTGACTCAGATAATATGGTACAAGCTCCAGTCCGCAAAAAGCACAAGTGACAGAACTAGGCCACTAGCATTATAACACTCAATGGGACAACATTTTTACCACTTAGGCAAACTACAGAGCAAAATAAAAAGAAAAAAAAAAGATGTACCAGCCTCCACCTATTAGGGACGAAAATCTTAAAAAAAAAGAGATAAAAAGAAAAGGGAAAGAGTGTTTTCTCAATCAATTGTAAACAAAGCAATTAAGTTCTACCATAATCCAGAAGTTATACTAGTAAACGACAACAACTAATTGCTCAAAAGCACGGCATACCTTATTTGAAATGTGATCCAGCAGGGCTCGGATAAGCCAAGGCAATGACCTGGATCCCAGAAGTCTAACAATAGAAAACATATGGGGAATCCCAAAGAATCCACCATGCAACTGTGTGTAACTTTGATGCGCAGAATTCAACTCCTGCGAGGTGGCAAGCATAAATCCACCAAGTTACTGAAGTTGATAAGACATCATGAGCATACAAAAGCTATAAGAAATAATAAGGTTGAATGCCAAACAAATATGACAGGAAGAAGCCACTTCCTTACCTCAGTACCACAATAAAAGTTGGACTTGGCATGGTGAACTGATGGTTTCTGAACAGGGACTAGAGGAACCCGTGATGATCGGACAAAATGCTGAGTGGTATTACAGACCAAACCTGGCATACACAAAAACATGAATAAGTGAAGGGCAAGCACAAAATTCTCGAGAGTACAAGTTGTCTCATAGCAAGCCCCTCAGGAAAGCAAAAGGTAAAGCATACACCAAACTAAGCTACCTAGGTTACAAGGTATAGGATAACATAATTTTGACCTTCTACATATGCAGATATTGGGCTTGCTTTAAGCTTTTGTACACCTGACTAGCTGTCAACCTAAGTTATCTCCATAACTTGACACAAGAAGCAACAAGATTATACAAGCAAAAAGATGATGAATTCAATAATTCTAAAGGAAAGTGTTTGCCCGCAATACAAACACGAAGAAAGCATTTTCAAGCATCAGTATTATGCAAGAGAGGGGATGGGGATGACAGAGTACAGGAAAGACAGGAAAAATTCAAGCCAAACCTGGGAAGCAAATCGACTAGAGAAAGACACGAGGGATATGTTTTCTTGCATCTCATTCATCATGACGTTAAAAGAGTCAACAGACAGATCTTTGGAAAGCAGTTTGTGAGTATGTTTCAAGATACTCAGCAAGTTTTCCAACTCCTGCAGCCAAACAGCAGACCAGTTCATCAATTATCTTCAACTAAAATGTAGTAAATAAAGCTGCAAACAAAGAATTTAAGGTGACTGATAGAGACCAAACATTGAACTACACTTTACCTTACCAATGTGATGTGAGGTTAGCAACTTACCACTATCGCACATAGATCCTGAGACTCAAAACGATCAAAAAGGAACTCGAGATTATCCCTGAAAACTTTGTTCATTCATTCACAAATCAAGCTTCTCAAATCAAAGGTCCTTCCAAGTAACTGCACATCATAAGTATCAAAATGAACCAGAGGTGCACCAGAAAGACACGATATCAATCATTATTTAGTTTACATGAAACTGAGCACGGAAGCTAACATGTGCTTCAATCCTAACAGAAGTCAACAACAATATAGTTACCACTGCATCCACATCAAGCTCAACAATTTTTATCCATTTAGTCAGAAAAAGAAACAACTAGCACTCTAAAAGCATTAATTATCACCAGTCGTTTCCAATGAGGGAGTAATTCATGGTAGTATGCAAGATATTACGGCCAACTTGAAGCAAATCAGCCACGTACATTCATTTAGATAATGAGCCACAATGAGATAAATAAACAAGACTTTTACCTTCACTCTGGTCATCTTAAATAGTGAAGTAAGCCTCATTGGCTGTACAGAATATTTTTCTCCATTATCCAAGGCAAATAGGAAAGATGGATCAAGTAACTCACTGCAGAAGAAAGCACAACAAGAAATGAAGTTTAGCCCATTATATTTTCTGGGCATCAGGACACTACGGTAAAGGCAATAGCAGTACCTTGCAGCCCAGCTTTTGTACTATGTGAAAATAATTCACAAAGCTTAGAAACAAATATATCAAAACAATGGTCCACCTGTAAACATTGATGAAAGTTCACAAACACCGAGTTAGTATAAAGCAAAAGTTTTTATGTTATTGCATATGTGAGCATGTGAATGCGAACATAGTTCCAACAAGAAAAGAGTCTGACCAGTGTGAACTTATCTTAACAATGAAGTAGGGAATCAGAGAATAATAACTGTGTAACTAATACAATTTAGTACCAGTTTAAAGTGTGAGATCTCAGAATGATTCAGATTTCGATTATAATCCCAGAAGCCACAAGGACACAACAAAGTTTCCTAATTCCTTATCTATAAAGAGATCAAAAAGATCAAAAGTTTCGGAAGTTCTGTCAATATACTGCATACATTGATGGGTAAAAAGATCTTTGAGGTGGAAATATTGAAGTTGCCTGGTTTTTCTTGACATGCAACTTATGAACAAGCATGCGTTAAACATATTTTCAACTATGATACTGTTAAGAACCATATCTTCTAGCCCTAAAGTAAGAAGACACATAGATCGTTATACAGGGAATTCCATTCACACAATTGAGACAGTGAGGAAAGGGGTTTAGAGAGACCAAGAAGATCAGGGTTTGTGGTTGCCAGACAGGTTTCTGGAATACACCAAGTTTTCAGTTAATAGACCATAAAGTCCATGTTTACCAAAAAAAATGGAAACTGATCCCCAGAGTAGCAAGAACTTATAAAGAATAACTCAGTCACGCAGGACAGTGACAGGATATCAGCTAGCCAACAGCAAATTCATCAAATGATAAAGAAGAAATATGCAAAACCACTGCTAGAGATATTAAAGAAGTTATCCTTGGAAAGGGAAAAAATTGATGCACTTCAGCTTCAGTTTCATGATACAGGAAGCGTTGCCTAACGACAGACAGAGCTTGCTGAGCTGAATCATTATAGATATCAAATGGTAACAGAACACTTTCAAGAAGGCCTGCATTCTGGGAATCTAGCACATTGCTTCAAAGAGGAACAACCATAAAAAAAGTACTAGAATTCCTCTCCAGTCACATCATTGTTTAAGTTGACAAGAAAGGATATGAAGTCACAATAACCAATGGACACTTTCATGCCATAAACCTTTTCGTGATTCTGTACCCTGAATTATGCGCCAAAGGCAACTACACCCATGCCTCATAATTTTTCAAGTTTTAGCCCTTAGACTTGACATACATTTGAATTGTTACCACAGGATTCTGCCAAGGCAATGGTAGGGTAAGAGCTGTCATCTAGGACAAAGCTATGTGCTTAAGATTTATGACTTTTAAAATGATACTTTGTTCTCAGATTTTCTGCTGTGCTGGTTTCTTTATTTTGTCTACGCACAAACTCACTTAAGGTCTTTTCCGATTGTTTTCTGCCGTATTACGAAGACGTGAAAGGGAGTCAACTTATAAAAATCATAAGGTAAGGGCTTACTTTCTTTGATCAATATCTCAGGCACTTTTTTATTAAAAAAATTGCTCACAAACTAACATCAGAACAAGAAATAGTCTTCAAATTATTTTGTGTGGAAGAGAAGCAAGAAATACTAACTTTTGCTTATTCATGCCCATATTGATTATTTCTAATAAAACCTGACATCAGCAGAACAAAACTACAAGTTGATGATTTCTTTTAAACGGGTAGCAAAAGAAAATATGTTGCCCCTCCACGCACAGATCATGCATGTCAATCAGAACATGCAAATTTGTAGTATCTCATGATCAACATAAAGAAGATAACCACAGGAATAATTTATAAATATAACGTATGAAGCATAGTTACAAACTGTAACAAACTCGAGGATTAGCTTCTATCGCACCCAGCTTCAAGCAATTAAAACTGAAAACCATTTACTAGAAAGAGATTGCACCAAAGGGCCTTTCTATAAATAAAGTTCTTAATTTCATTGGTCCTGTTGTCCTATGGAAAATGGGGGGAAAAAGGCTAAGTAAAAAATACCAGCACTACTGCATCAGGCTTTTGTCCACTGACCGATATATAGCATCTCAGCTAAAACAGAAGGGGGTTTGCCGTACTTTTATACTACAACCAAAAGTGGAACACCAGTGAATGTTTCACTTGGAAAAAGAGAGAACAAAATGCATGACACCAAAAGTAGTTGGATTGTAGGCAAATTTTAACAATCCTGAGAGAGCACATCTAACATTGCTTAAGGTCGAGCTACTGTCTCTAGGTTTACTGGAGTTCAATAACCTCTATCAAATATGTTGTGGAAATATAACCATCATGCTTCCATACCTGAATAACTCGAGAAGATTCCAAATAAAATTCTCTAAACCATAAGAAACCAAGATCCATCAAAGTTGCAACGGTAGCTGTAAACATCAGTAGATCAGTATTAAAACTTACAGGAGCAAATTGCAATAGTGAGCACTTCTAAGTGAGAAAAAAAAAAAAACTCCTGAAATAACATCAATCCAACAAAATGAAAGGCACATACAAAAAAAGTTTCATCATGGATCTAAGAAAAGGAATTTTCCAAGTCAATGGCATCCATTCCATTCAGATTTATTTGGTTAAAGAATTGTTTTTTTATCAGAATTTGTATTGCTGATACTACAGTTACTATTCTAGCACTGGTTTACTTTTCCAGAAAAGGAATTATTGCTGGACTTTATGGAACATAGGAAGTTTGTATTATTTGTCCAGTAGAAG
>JAKUCV010002289.1:0-15496 GCA_028386065.3 Turnera subulata
GGTATATGTATATAAATATGTATTTTGGAAATTAAAGTTAATTATATTTTGTGTTGGAAAATATTATTACTATATATATTTAGAAAAGATAAATACTATATATTTTCTGAAAATTATAAATAGGTTATTATTTTTCTGGAAAATTATGATGATTATTATTTTGGAAATTATAATTAATTTGTGAAAATATTTTTAAGAGTTTTAATTAAAGTATGGTACCGAAATTATATTCGGAAATACGTACGGTAAAATATTTTCGGTAAATGGAAATAATAAAGGATAAGAACCGGGATGGGTAATTCACAGTATTGGCATCATAGTATACCGATTATGTGTATTTATGTGTATATGTTGTTTTGTTGAATAGGTTTGGATATCGGGCAGTTTCCCGAGGAGCCGGCGTCGGACCGGTCATTATTTCCGGAGTTGAGTAATCGGCCAAGGTGAGGATGGATTTCCTTCAATATGTGCCTATATTACTCGGTAGTTGTGTTTGTTGGTTTTACACTGTTTGATGCTGCATTTGCTATGTTATGCTTCGGGATGTTTATCCCATGTCGGTTTTTGGACATTTATCCTTGAGTCGTTTTGGCACTAAATATAATGGATTAAACAATAAATTGTGACAAGGATGTCGATCCTTGGTATTTTGGATGGGATGTCTATCCCGGTATTTTGGTTAGGGATGTCGATCCCTACGATTTGATTTTAATGATGATAATATAATTGTCACGTGGTAAGTAGAGGTACGACCGGATGGTTTGAGACTGTTTTGTGGTGCCATGATCTGGGTTACTTGTGATGGACATGTCGATGCCGGTTTGATTGGGATGTTGATCCCTGAGTTTGTTATTGGGATGTTGATCCCGAGTTCTTTTTGATCTGGCACCAGGAACAGGTTGATAACCTGGTACGACCCTAGCTTATCCGTGACGGGGCCCAGAAAGATAAAATTGGAAAATTGGATTTTATTGAGTCTTTTTGGTCTTGGACCGATTTTGGGTCGGGTCTTTTGGTTTTTGCTGGTTTTAGACCTTGAGTATTTATATGTGCATATTGATTGTCTTTCCTTCGTCGGTGAGCACTTCGGACTCACCCCTCACCTGCGGGCTTTCATCCCGTAGGATGAGTTATTTTTGGTACAGGTTTGGTGCATTCCAGACAGACTGCAGCGTTATCCCTTGGACAGGGCTTGGATCCATAGTTTGCATCTATGTCACATACAGTGTTTATGTGAGTTATAAGTCTTCCGCTGTGCAGTTATTTAAGTTATTGGGCCATTGGGCCGGTTTTGTTTTTTATTGTTGTTTTTATATTGGGCTGTTGAGCCCGGATATCTATTGAATACACTGTATGCTTGGCCTTATTTTGGTTGGGTTGTCACAATTCCGGCACGTGTTTACTGTGTACGGTAAATACGGGTCAACCCGACCCAGCCGGGTCGTCTTCAACCCACAACTCAGCTCACCTTGCTGTGAGCTGCAGCGGCGGCGGAGCAAGGTTCGACGAGGCGAGGGCGGCGCGACGCGAAGAGGGGACGACGCGATCTGCTGCAGGTGGCGCATGGCGGCGGCGTGCTGCTGGCGTCGGGTCGCTGTGTGCGGCAAGGGCTAGGTGGAGGCGACGGCAGCGGTTCGTGGGCGGCGTCGATCTGTAGCAGAGGAGAAAGGAGATGACGCGGTGGCTGACGAGCTCCTGCTTCGTCGGCGGCGCGATGGGGAGGAGAAGAAAGAAGGAGGAGGTGGCGCGGTGGTGATGGTTGTCACGGTGGCTGGTGGTGGTTGTGATGAGGAAGAAGAAGATGGGTGTGGGTGTTTGTGTGTTTTTTTTTTTCTTTTCTGGTTTCGTCTTTCATTCTCTTTTTTTCTTTTTTTTTTTCTTTCTTCTTTTCTCTTTTTTTTTTCCTTCTTTGGTTTTGCAGGTGATGGGAACGTAAGGGAAGAGCAGGTATGGTGTTTCTGAAGAAAAGAAAAGTGGTACTGGGTTTGTAAGATGAAGATGAAGAAGATGGTGTGTGAGAAGGCAGAGTGAAAACGGTATATAGGCTATGCAAGGGTGGGTGGCACAGGAAGCAGGCGGCGCAGACATGCATAATTGAGCCGCCTCTCAATTATGCAGGTCTGTCTGCAACGTAGGCGTGTACCGTCCGGACCAGAAAATAACTGATACACCTCCTTAGTTATATTTCTGGTCTGCTCCGTCGAGGTTAACCTGATTTTTCTGAGGATTCCGGGACCCGAGAAATACCAACTTTGGTCCGTAAAATCCACGGAAAAATCCCGAGCGCGGGAAAAACCTCGGTTTCGAAAAGCGATGCCCGATTTACCTTGAATTAATTACCCAAGATTAAAATCAAAGGTAAATCACTATATAACGACTTTTACAGTCCGGTAAAAATACAAATTTTTACCCGGGCTGTTACAATCTATTATATATATTTAAAGCTGTATCCCTCACCAAGTTTTGACACATATAATTTTTGGAGTCATGCTTTATTGCCATGTGGAGGCTCTAGGGTCTTTTTTTATTGCCATGTGGAGGTTGTAGGTGTAGTTTGATTGGCCATAATGACAAACATAATTATCCAGAGTAACCTGATTTTAATTATGGAGAGGAACATTGGAAAAAATTCACATGCAAGTTTGATTTTTATTTATATTATCCTTTCAAAAAAATAATCTTCATAATAATTATACTCTTTATCAGTAAAGGTGATAAACCAAAACACAATACTGATAATAAGTATATGCTTATCATAAAAACTAATAAAGATATTTATTTGATTGGTAAACCTTCATATTATTCTTTTAAAAAAACAATCCTGATAAGAATTATAGTCTTATCAGATAAGCTATTAAATTGTTATCACTAAAACTGATAAGATTTTTCTTAGGTGAACCGTAATTAAAGTTTACAAGTAAAAGAACAAACTCAAAATAGAAAACAAAAATAGGCTAACTGTAACAGCCCGGGTAAAAATTTGGTATTTTTACCGGGACTGTAAAAGTCGTTATACAGTGATTTACCGAATGAAATAATCGTGGGTAATTAATTCAAGGTAAATCGGGTATCATTTTTCGAAACCGAGTCTTTTCCCGCGTTCGATATTTTTCCGTGGATTTTACGGACCAAAGTTGGTATTTTTCGGGTCCCGGAATCCAAAGAAAAATCACACCGGAAAAATAACTAAGAGGGGTATGCAGTTATTTTCTGGTCCGGATGGAACACGCTTGCATTATTGAGGCAATAATGCAGGCGGCGCCCTCTCTTTTTCTGCCCGTGTCACCTGTGAATTTCTGCCTGCCTTTGCACACTACACCATCACTTTGACCTTCACCTCCTCACCTGCAAAACCATACAAACATCAAACACAAAAACCCAGTATCATCTTCTCCTGTCTACAAAACCCATAGCCAATTTGCTTTTACCTTCTTTCATTTTCTGCAAAACCTGTTTATTCATTCCCAGCAAACAACCAAGCCAAACTTTTGCCCAGGTTCCATTACACTTATTTCTATTACTATATATATTAAAAAAAAAGAAACAACCGAAACAACGTCGTTTGGGGCACCCCCACACACCCATCTTCTCTTCTTCTCCCCTCACGCGTGACCACCACCCGAGACCGCCATCACCACACAGTCGAGCCACCACCAGCAGCCGCAACCACCACCTGCAACACCAGCCTTCCTCTTCGTTGCCCAACGCCACCGCCGACCAGTCGAGACAAGCTCGACGAGGCAACCACCGCAGCGCTCCCCTCCCCTTCCGCCACCGAACGCAGCTGCGAGTCGCGCCTCCACACCCACGCGTCTTCACCGCCGTCCTCAAGTCCCCAGACCCGCACTGCAGCCGACCCTGCCTCGACACGCCTCGCCGTCGACCGCCAAGGTGAGCTGCCAAGGTTGAAGACGACTCAAAGTCGGGCCATGGCTGCTGGATCCAAGACGATGGGCCTGTTGTCTTGGAATAGTGGGCCGGACCTCTTTGGGTTTGGGTAAAACCGTTGGGCTAGATTATTTGGTTGAAATCTTGGCCAGCCCATTTTAGTTACACAAAAGATATATATATTATACATATAATCATATTTTCTGGAAATATGTATATAAATTATATGCTTATATAATTTTTCGAGAAATAATAATAATAATAATATGGGAAAATAAGCTGGAAATGAACATGATATATATATACATATATATATACGATTAAGATAAAGAACTTCTATAGGAATATTTTTGGAAAAAGTATTACCAAAATGTAATATCGGAATAATATCCGGAAATATACGTATGATATACATAGTAAATTGTAGAGAAAGGAAACACATATAATTTTAGAAATAATATTTATACGAGAATATTGACCGAGTATGATTAACGGAATAATAATCACATGCATATCATACTTATTGTGCACTTATGTGACTGTATACTTGTTATTAATTATATATAGGATTTGATAACGTGCACGAGCACGTGGAACCGGAACCAGAGGAAGAGTTCCCGGAAGAACTTATCGGCTAAGGTGAGGTTAAGTAAATATTTATATACTGCCCGTGATATCAAGTTGCTGTTTGTTTACTGTGTGCGATGTTGCTGGTATGATACTTTGTGGCTGTGAATGGTTTGTTTGTGGTGAATTAAATTGATGATTGATGTTGTTGATGTTATTGGTGATGTTGGAATTGTTGGTATAAGTAAGTTATTACTATTGTTGTTGACTGTGAAATTGTGTGAGTTGAGTACCGGGAGTACTGGTATGGGAAAACAGTTGGAATAAGTTGTATTATCCAGAAGAACGGAGAGGCTGCGAGCCTGCTCGGGATAATGAGTTGATGGTTAGTTAACAGTATTATGGTATCAAGACTAAACTGTAATATTAAAAAAAATTGAAACACTTAGACATCTAGTAAGTCACAGTTAAATGTTGGAACAGCCAGTTGGTAGTCTTATTTTTATGGTGCTGGGGGAGAGTGTGCTTGGGGTCTGCTCCCTGTCTGTACCAATTATTATTTTAGGCGCTGGGGGAGAGTGTGCTTGGGGTCTGCTCCCTGTCTGTGCCAGTTATATGTTGAGGTACCAGGGCGGGGTCCACGGGCTAGCTAGCTTGACGACCAGGCGACGACCATCATTTAACTAGTGATAGGGGCCCTGATAATAAAATTGGAATAGCGTGTCTAGAATCACAAGTGTGTCATTTAAGGTTCGTGAGAACCTTAGTTTATTAATGGTGATGTGACTTGGGAATTTACGGTTGCTTGTATATGTATATTTGCTTATAGGTTTACCCGGTGGGAACTTCGGACTCACCCCACACATGCGCGCTTTCATCCCGTAGGTTGAGTTATTTGTGGTTCAAGTATGATGCATTACAGACAGGCTGCGGCGTTATCCCTTGGATAGGACTGGATCCATTAGTTTGCATCAGTGTCGCATACAGTGTCTTTGTGAGTTTTTAAAGTCTTCCGTTGTGCTGTTTATTGCTATTGTTGGGCCATTGGGCCGGTTAAGTTATTATTGATGATCCCGGATTCGGGTGATATGTTTTGATGTTGGGCCGAAGGGCCAGATTTATGATGGTTATATTTTGGGCCGTTGAGCTAGAGTTTCTGTTGTATACACTGTATGCTGGGCTTGTTTGGTTGGGTCGTTACAGTTCCGGCACGTGTTTACTATGTATGGTAAATACGGGTCGGGGCGTTTCACTAACAAACATAATAAATTTTTTTATTTTATAATATACAAAATATACTATATAGTTCATTTTTTTTCTTTTTTTTTTGAACTTAACGGAATTATAGGCTTTTTTCTTATTTCTATTAAACTGATAAGAATTAAGCTGTTATTTTCCGATAAGATTTTTGTTATCATTTTTTTCTTTATTTGATTTTTATTTATTCTCACAGAACTAATATAAATACTGGTGTAGAAATTGTGATGCAGCTTACTTTGTGTCACTATATCTGTGATACAGTTTCTATATCATTCATCCTCTCTTATCCCTCCTTAGTTTTTATATCAGAGATCCTCTCTTATTCCTCCTTTGTTTTGTTTGATTTTTGTCACTGTATCTGTGTGTGATACTATTTCTATATCATTCATCCTCTCTTATTCCTTCTTTATTTTGTTTGTACTTGCAGTCGGTACGAAAATTATTATAGTATTAACAGTTATTTTGTTTCTCTAAATTGAGCATTCTGTTTTTTTTCTATACTTTCTATCAAATACAATTATATATGTTAATTTCTTAAATATATTTTAATCTTTTTTTGCAGGAAAATGAATATTAATGCTTTGGATTTTTTTTACAAATCTCCTTATTAATCTGGATATGATATTAATCCATGCAAAGGTATGTTTTAAATATTAATTATTTTATTTATTTATTTTTTTGTCTTTCCTACCTTTTTTTGTATTTTCGGTTTTTTTACATAGTATTAGCTTTTGATATTTTATTTTCTAGATTTATATTATTTTTTTCTATTTATTGCATAATAATAATTTTTTATTTGCTTTCCTGATTTTTATTTTTAAAAATTACTCTCTGTTATTTTTTATTATTAATTAATTCTTTTAGTTTTTTTCCCTGTTTTTTTATATTTTTATTGGAGAAAAATGTATAATTTTTTCTAATTTATTTGAGTATATAAGATAACAAATGCCTAGAAATAATTGTTATTATGATTTTATAAAAATTAGTTAAAATATACAAGCCCGTGGAACCCACGGGAAGTGAGCTAGTTTAATTTGTAGCCTTTACTTTGAATAACTTCTTGTACTCAATCTCTTCAAATAAAGATAAAAAGCTTATTCATCAATATAAAATATCAGTTATTTTTAATATGATAACAAGAACAATTTGATTTATCACCACTTGTCAGATTAACTTATATAATGATTAATGATCCACTAGATATATATTTTTTGACATCTCAATATTCACTTAAAAAATGAGTAGGACAGACCAGTAAATAGACAAATGCATGATTTAATTATCTGTTCCGATACATAATTAACGACAAAAGGTCCCCAATCCACCATATAGTGGTTCATATCTAGTAGTAAAAAGTTAATAACAATTTTTATGGATATTGTTTATAAATATTAATGCTACATAACTATACTTCTTCTATTCTTTTTAGAAGTATATATAACTATACTTCTTACAGATAGAAGTTATATACTGTAAATATATATATATAAAAGATTATGGTGGAATTACAAACATTTTAGAGGCACTTAATTAGTTACTCCCTCCGTTTCATATTAATTGTCGTTCCAGGAATTGTTGTTTGTTTCAAATTAATTGACGCATTGGTATATCCAATACATGTCAGATTTCTTTTTCCCTCTTTATCCTTTGTGATAAGACCTAAAAAGATGAATAGTATTGGAAAAATAAATAATTAATAAAAGGATTTTTTTAGTCTTTTAATCACATTTTTTACTAGAATCAAAGTTAATAAGTGGTTTCTTAATCTTTGTGCCAAAACCTTAAGCGACAATTAATATGGAATTGGATTTATCAAATGCGGTAAAAGAAGAGGATCAACTCTGAGGGTGCCTTTAGACAAAAAACAAAAAAAAAAACAAAAACAAAAGCCTCGAGAGTGTCAACTATTATTAATTGCACACTTTACATTTGTACCTACACTTTAAGGGAAGCAGAGAGGTTTAGCACTTAAGCTCAGCAATTTCCATTTGGATGGTTCTTAATTTCTTAAGCACCGGCCACTACTGGTGTCATTCTAAAACATACTTAAAAAACATAAGTGATAGTGTGCAAGTTGATTAGCTGTTATACGGTAACAATCTTTAAAATAATAAACATTTTTCTTTCAAAACACAAAGTACAAAGTATTTTTTTACTCTTACAGAAAAAGTTTATACTTAATTAACTCCACTTGAAGGGCAGACTTGCAACCGACAAACAAGACTTTATGCATTTGACACTCTTGGTGGATCTTTAGTGACTTTACTAGAGACATTTGGCCAGACAAAGATCCTGTGTAACCATGTGAAAATTGTATAAATCTTAACTGATCTCCACCAGTGCATTGCCAATTGCAAGGCTCAGATAACGAGATCGAAACCAACTTGCTTATGGTTTAGCACTAGAAATTAAATAACCATGCAGCCGCAAATTTTAGAAAGGAGGATCTGGGATATACGTACCCCGCTGGAATCCTATACATTAGGCATCGTACGTAGCTAGCTAGATTCCCATTAAAAAACAGGAGAGTTTAGTTGTTAAATTGTTGCACTCCAGGCTTTTGTTCACAAGTTGTCAAAGGGGGAAGGAATATCACAAGGAATAAACCATCCATGCATGTTCAAGAAAAGTTAATTTGGTCTGTCAAATTAAGCCTCATGCATGTGCTCCCCTCCTCTTTGCCTTTCCCAGTTGTAGTTGAGATATGTTTTGCTGGAGTCCCCTTTCATATATTAGCATGCTCATTCGTGAATCCCCTTGACCAACTACCAGCCAACGTAAAAGGTTAGATTTTATAATAAGCTCCAGAAAAAAGACCACACATTACTGTATATTTTCTTATATTGGCGGGTAGTTCAGGAGAATCTCTCCCACTAGTCATTAATCAATAATATCTCATTATACAAGTACGAAAGTTAGCTTCCTTCGGTCTTTTTCCTGCTTGGCGAGCTTGACGGTACAAGTGTTAAAGAAAAAAAAGAGCATATTATATACAGATGAATGAGTGAAAAGGCAAACCTATGACCCTCTCAAAAGAGAAAGTTTAATATATTTTTTATACTCCATCCCTTGTAAAAAGCCAACGATACAGAGGACTCTTTATAGCATAAGTTTCCAAAATGTTTTTACAAGCAAAGCACGATCATGGAGACATGGCAAGTTACAGTATTGGATACATGTAGTACCACGCAAAGAGTGAAAGAGACATACTCAGTTGGAGTTGCGTCCAATAATATCGCATTCTTTCAGCTATTAAAAGTATATCCAAAGTGATCTAATCAGTAATTAGCTTAACCTACAGATAGATATTAGCAGTTTCTTTGAGTATTTAGAATATAATGCAAAAGGATGATGCTCTTTGTTTGACAAGTTGTTATACCAAACAATGGGGCGTTATTGTTTGAATTGAAAATATTAATCTCTTCAAGAATTAAAAATATATATTCACAATTATAAGCATGAGCTGATTTAAATCCAATGAACCGCGGCAATTGATGAAATTAATGTACAAATATATAGCGTTGTTAAAGCCAAAGTTGCACGTTTTTCCTGAAACTTTCACGAGGAGATTGACCCTTCATCTTTAGATTATCTTTTCTCGATGAGAAAAAGAGACAACATGCCGGGAAGGTGAAAAGTTGAAATCTCTTTATTGTATAACACATCCTGAAAGCTAAAGAACATGAATAAATTCTACTAGGAAGAACCAAAAACAAATAGGGCACGCACGAATTTTAGTCAGGTACATGGACCAAAAAGAAACTAAAAAATTTGACAGGAACGTACATACGATCCATTAATCTTTCAATCGTTGAAGAGTTCTCGTATGCATTCCATTCAAAAAAAAGCATTAATGTCACGTTTCATCCCTGTGTTGTTCCCTCGAATTGAAATTCATTCTTGTGTTGAGTTTTGATTGGTTTTGATCTCTCAGTTGATTAATTTTTCAAGGCTTTAGTCCTTTTTATCAATTTTATCCCTAAATTCAATATTTTACTATTCAAATCAGTTTACTCACCCAAAATTCGACTCAACTAACTGACCCAACCCGAAACTCCATTAAAAAATCTCCAATAAATATATAATTCTACCTCCCAATATCAAAAATTTGGAAATCATTAAAAGAAGTACAAAAAAAATTTAAAAATTTTTTTAAAAAATTAAAAATCATAAAGTAAATTACTTTTTAGTTTAAAAAAATTTAAAAAATATAATTTTTTTTGGACGTGTGGAGAAGAAAGGAGGGAAAAAAGAAAAAAGAACAAAAGTAGATAAAAATTTAAATTTTTGAATTTTTAAATTAAAAAATAATTTAATTTATAATTTTTATTTTTAAAAATTTTAAAAATAATTTATATTTTTTATAATTTTTGATGTTGAAGGGGAAGGAGGAGGAGGACAAGAAGAAGAAAGAAAAAAAAAAGAAAAAAATATGTGGAGAAGAAAGGTTTAAATTTTTAAATTTTTAAAATTTAAAAATAATTTGATTTATGATTTTTTAATTTTTTAAAAATTTTTTAAAAATAATTTGTATTTTTTATGATTTAAAAATTTTTGATGTTGGGAGGTAGAGTTATTTATTTATTGGAGATTTTTGAATAGGATTCCAGGTTGGGTCGGTTAATTGGGTCGAATTGGGGTGGGTAAACTGGTATGAACAGTAAAGTGCTGAATTTAGGGATAAAAAAGATTAAAACCTTAAAAGTTGACCAACTGAGGGATTAAAACCAATCAAAACTCAACGCAAGGATGAATTTCAATACGAGGAGAAAACACAGGGATTAAATGTGACATTAATCCTTAAAAAAAAGGGATGCTCAAGTATTCCAAGTCCAAAAAGAGACACTTGACACCCAGGCTGTCACAGCACGTACACCCTCGTTTGTAGAACTAGGCTCTAGCTATAGGACTATGAACATTATAAGTACCACACCGTGAAGACGCCTTACCATTATTAGGGTTCGTTCACCAAGTGGAATCTCCCTTGAAGTTGGGAATTATATATTTAAATCGTAGATATTACATTGTTATCAGTTGATGGTAGTAACAAAATATTCTCATATGTCCTACCCCAAAAAAAAAATCATATACTGTGCACCTATGCCTTTCAACTCCTTTAAATACCGTGGGAAGTCGGGAGTTTTGAGTATCCGAGCAGTCCTCCCTACACTCCATATAAATTCTTAAGCCTAATTAGTGCTAATTAAGCTGCTTCCCCCATTCCTCCTCCATTAATATGGCCAATATAGTCCCCTGTTTGCTTTTCTTACTAATGATATTCTCTCAAAATTTCCTTTATATTGAAGGGAGGAGCTTGGAACTAAAACAGAAGCACTTGAAGTGTGCTACATGCTTCAATAATGCACGCAATATCTCCACGAGGAATGCTAGAGAGAATGGTGCAAGAAGAAGTCAGTTACACCATCTGATTAAAACAGAAGGATTTGTGGAAGCTTTTAGGCCTACAACTCCTGGTCACAGCCCTGGCGTTGGACATTCCATCAAGAACTAATTAAGGAATTGATTTGCAATGTTTATTTATTTTTCAGTAGTAGTACTGCTTTGTATGTCATATACCATTTAATTCCCTTGTTATTTAAGCTGGCCTGCATTTGTATTTCCAGGCTCTAATAAGGCCGATTTCATATATTTTTAGCTTATGATAGCATGCATGCAATATGTATTATCTTAGGTAAATTGTAAAAATTAATATATGTTATTGTGTTCTTCCTTTTTAAATGCCCGATGTTCTGCATGTACATGCATTTGCTATAGTTGTATAACTTGTATTCTGCTTTTTGGAAGAAAGAGAATGCTATCTCAAGATTCAATGGCCTATTCAATGAACCAGACATTTTTTTGGTAAATGAACCAGACATTTCCCGATTTATGTCTTGTATCGTTACTTAACATGGATCCAACTTTACGGTTCAAAAAAAAAACATGGATCCCTTTTTCCTTTTTTTGATGCCAAACTTTTCTTTTTCCTTTTTACCCTTTCAAAATCAGAAGGAAACCCTTTTATTAGAAAAAAAAAAATTGAAATCCCCATGTAAACAGATTTTTTTAAAACAAAAAGAACGAAACAATTCGCAAAGAGATTGGCTGCAATTCATGCCCTAAATGGTATCTTTTAGGCTTTGTATTTTTTTTTTCAAAATATAAGAATGTTTGAAAATTTTGAGAAACATTAAATAAACTTTTTTTATATTTATCCTTATTTAATTGTTAGGATAATAAAAAGAATAAGTATTATTGTTGGAATAATACAAAGGATAAGTTAGTAATCTCAATAATAAAATTTAATGAAATCAGACCTATTCAATATTTTCTTAAGGGTTGTTCAAATACCTTAAAAATCTTATATTGAGGGACTGAGGGAGTAAGGAATACTTAGTCGCCCATTCATATGGAAGCAAATTAAACATCACGCACAGCAATGCAGAAAGCATTAACCCCTTGATATATAACATACGCCATTGCTTACCGAGAGAGTAACTCAAACCAACTAACAAAGTGCTGCAGCGAAATCAACCACTGACTCAATTGTTGTAATTTGATGCTGATGTTAATAATATGTATTCATTATTCATGCACTAACCAGTGGCGATTTTTTGTCAATGAAATATATATATATATATATATATATATATATATATATATATATATATATATATATTTTACCGTTCAAAAAAAAACCAGTGGCGATTTACTATACTTCTTATTCCATATGTCTTTTTATTACTGCTAGCTTCTTGGTGCTTCTGGGGTTCCTTTAGTACCCCAGGTCTGGTGTAATTTTCCTCATATACTCAATTCTTCTTAACAAAATCACGATTAGCAGCTAAAAAAAATTCTTTGCAAAAGAAAGACTGTATGCTTAACACCAGCTAATGCAAGAGATCAAAACTATTCTAAAGACTTCACCCAAATGTTTAGGTAAATCCTTACACATGGCTATTTTTTAAATAAAAATTGCACAAGCCATTGTAAGCTTATTAGCTAGGTTTCAAGTCCTAGGTTTCACTTATAAAATTATTCTGGAGACTTCATTTAACTCAACAACTTATGTTTTGGGACTGGGATGGTTAGCTTTTTTATGATAAACAATTTTCTTTGCTTTTCAAGAGGGTATAAAGATATAAAATACTTATAAGAATCAGCCTCAAAAATAAAGAAATTGCACCCATTGAAATAACTAATTATTAGGTGGTCATCATATGTAATGTATGATCATGGGTAGGACTAGAAGTCTCATCATTAGTCATTATATTTAATGCTCCCTCCACTCCATTCTAATTGACGTTTAAGCAAATTAATTTTTTTCCAAAACAATTGTCGTATTGGGATATTTTAGGGGTAATTAATGAGGTTTTCTTTTTTTTGCCCTTTACCCTAAAACCAGACACTCCTATCAAAAATTTAAATAAGGGTAATCTAGTCTAAATGTGTCATAGATTCTTAAGATTACAGCTATTTAATATAGTTTCTTAATAGGTGTGTAGATTACTTAAATATCAATTAAAATGGAATGGAGGGAGTATAAACTCGGAAAAATTGATGAAAAAAACAGAATTTCTAGAAAATTAATAAGCATGCTATTTCCAATAGAATTAATTATGAAATGAACTAATTTAAAATAAAAACTTGTAGTTTTTTTTTTATACTAAAAACTTGTAGTTAATGTTATCCTTTTCCAATGCGTGACAAAAGGCATAGTTAATTAACTGTATATATAAAAGATATATACCCCACAAAGCATGAAGTAAAAACTTGAATATGGCCTCACCGCCATTTTATTATCATTTGCATACAAAAACATATCACACAGCACTATTGCTAGAAAGGTGGACCGGAGTGACAGAATGGGTCAATCCGATATTTATTTTCTTTAATCTCCCTAAGTTAGGGAGACCCTTTTTTCAACTTTTTTTAATTATAGGGACGGAATCTTTTATGGGTGGCTAGTGATTGCGTTACTATTAATTACTACATCTCGGGAACTTTTTCAAGGTTTATTATAAGCTCGTAGGTTAGGTTGCCTTTTGTTTTATTCTTTCATGCTTTGGGGCCATGAGGTTTTCTCTTTCCTTATTTCCCAAAATATGGAGTTGTAAACTCGACGAATCCGTCGTAAAGCTGTTTATTTTCACGTGAGACAGGTGGTTAATACTAATATATGGTCAAGCAGGAGCACAAATTAAATTGTGGAGTGTAACCTTTGCTTTATGGATTGGTTCGCTATATTCTATAGACAATGCAAAAAGATATATATGCAAACCAACGCAAATGCAATATATATACCGATTAATATGCAATGAAATGATTTTACAAGTTACTAATAGTAGTTGTTCAAATTACTTTAAATTAGTTACAGTTAATTTGGACATCAACTCTATTTTCATATTTTCCTATAAAAGAATATACAGCCATACGAAAAGAAAATTATGAATCCGTCCTCTGTGTCACATTTTGGAAAAGATTTATTATTGAACGTTCTTCATGCGACATTAATTAAAATCCTGCCCCAACGTCTTCTTTTGTCAAAATCTTAATGCAACCTTTGCGGCCATGGAAAGGTAGGAAGTTTAATTATTCGTCAAAGGTCAAGAACCCAATGTTATACTATTAAGCAACTAATTAATTTCCCAGAGATCCAATAGCCTTGGAAAGTTACAATGCATGGCATGCGCCGCTTTAATTAGAGAACTGACGGTCACTCAAAAGGTGAATATATGGACAACTAGATGGTCAGCTACTTCGACCACCCATGGTCGTGCAGTGCAGTGATTTTGTTCTTCATTTTTTATATGTGGCCAGACAAATTGGAATCTTCAGACAATTTTTTTCTTTCTGGTTTGTCTGTCACAACCAATGGCATGTGACCAAAGTGTATCTTCAAATCAGCTTTATACGCACCGAAATTAAATTTCAGCAAGATGGGTTTCACAAATTTCTGCAGGAAAAGCCAAACCTACAGATATATATTCTTTTTTTTTTTATAAGACAGATATATATTCTTTGCCGATAACTGCAAAGGAATCTTGGATATTTGGTGGCTACTAAACCTTATGTATCTTACGTGACCTTTAGTTGTTCCTTTCACTTTCAGGAGTTAAATAAAGAAAAGCGAGGCCTCTAGTTGTAAAGTTAGGTTGTGCATACAAATCCTAGAGGGTCCCAACTCCCAAACTAGAATTAAGTAATTACCAGATGACAAAAAAATTCAGTAACCGTCCAATTGAACAGTGTAACCACGTTAAGGTGAATTCAATTCTCAATCGTTTATATCAAATAAAAAAAAAGGTGAATTCAATTCTGTAGCCGTCAGAAGCATGTGGCCATTTGGAGCACTACGGAACCTTGTGTTTCTATTAAAATTGCAGGAGCAATCATTGAATTCTCGACAATGTAGGCGATGAAAAAAAAAAACTGGCTGGTTTAGCTTCATAAAAGTAACCATAAGATAACCAAATTAAGAGTATATATGTCACGCCCCCGCCTAAGCATGACCGGCTAGGCACCATGCGCACCTACATCGTGCCACATGGCACCCCAAGGCCTATACACGTTCTCACAGAAGCTAGTCGCCTTTACTAGCGGGATACTAACCAAGTGTAACGCGCAGCGTGAACGGAAGCAAAATCAACATAGCAAAGGCAACAAAAGATACTAACTGTTTAAAACTCATTTATTAAGCCATATCCACTAATGTTATAAAATTCTTGCTACAAGGGCATTAACTCTTAATTCAAGACATAACCTCTTTAGTGTTTTAACA
>JAKUCV010002289.1:18152-39105 GCA_028386065.3 Turnera subulata
TTGCCTCGAATTTCACTCTCGACTTCAACCTCAACTCCTTAATGTCTCTCACATTTGATACTTACAATGGACAATCCAAATGTACAATCCTCATATATCCTTATGAACATAACTCACATTAACCCGTTTCACATACCTTAACGACTCAATCGGAATCTTATAGATTCTAATTCTATCAACTATCTATCACCCCTTACCACGGTACAAATGGTTAGGTTAAGCAGTACTTGCATATTTCTTTCAAAATAATATGAAAACATTGTAAATTGTGGCCACATAGTAAAAACAAATAAAATAGTGCAATGTACTGCTAACCTTCCAAATGCAGCCGTACAAGTTCCCGCCATAACTTTTTTACACGATATATAGCTCATTAAGCTATCATAATCTATATGCTCATTCTCTCATCACTAATACCTTCAACCACTTATTCAACCCACTATGGTGTAGTGCCTGCACTTGACCATGCCAATTGGCCGTCAAGGCCAATTATTCCCAGCCGAACCTCAAAATGCACCGCTCGCACACTAGTTTGTGTACTTGGATAGTAGTTGACCAACCGGGCCATAAAATGCACGAGTCGTACACTAGTGCGTGCACTGATGCTCTAATCAGCCAACCGGACCAATTGCCTCAACTGGGCCACAAGGTACACAACTCTCACAGTGACGCACACTATTGCATATACAGGTACACCAATTGTACCAACTAAGCGACCAAAAATATTCCGTTCGGACCAATTGGACAACCACAGCTCCAACTGCATCCCAAACAAGCCAATCACGCTTCCGCAGTTCCACTCCGCTTATACCTTACAAAAGGGTATAATACTTCATATTCATCCCCAATTCCATTACCATACTTCTTCAAAACATAATACTCCGCGTACTAACTCCGTTGTCCTTTACTAGCTACCATCGAGCTATAGTTCTTAATATGCGAACGACTCCTTTACATTTAAGTCATCCCATTTCAAGAAGAATACCCGAGGCTACCTCACATCCTACTTCAGCTTAAATCATCCCGATCCACTGTTAAATTTTCTCCACCATCCTCTACACAACTTTAATTCCATCAAAATAATTTTTTTCATCCAGTAGTACCTTATTCCCAACCTCTCCATGCCATCATAGTATGTCCACGAATTGTCGATCTACATATCAAGCAAACACAAAAATACAACAACATATAAAACACAACAACCCATATAAGACGCAAGTCTCTCACCAAACCCCCAACCTCTAACTCGATGGGTGTTAGCCAAGACTCGATAGCCTATGCCCTTTAGAAAAATTTTACAACTATGCTCCGCTACCATGTTTGTCACGCCCCCGCCTAAGCATGACCGGCCAGGCACCATGCGCACCTACATCTTGCCACATGGCACCCCAAGGCCTATACTCGTTCTCACAGAAGCTAGTCGCCTTTACTAGCGGGATACTAACCAAGTGTAACGCGCAGCGTGAACGGAAGCAAAATCAACGTAGCAAAGGCAACAAAAGATACTAACTGTTTAAAACTCATTTATTAAGCCATATCCACTAATTTTATAAAATTCTTGCTACAAGGGCATTAACTCTTAATTCAAGACATAACCTCTTTAGTGTTTTAACATAATTAAACAGTGAAGGAAACCGACTTGGCTATACCCATCGACCTACTACCCGTACACTCATTCTCGCACCTGCAAGGCAAGGGGGAAAATATGGGGGGTGAGTATAAAACTCAGCAAGTAAACAGGCAATGCAAGAAAGCAACTACAACTGCACACAGAGCTCGGCATGAGCAACACACAATCATGCAGCATACAATAATGCACAACACCGGCCATTCACGCCACGGAACAATCCATTGTGTCCCCAACACGTACTGGTCTCACTCCCCCCCCGACCAGCTAGGGTATGATGTGCCCCAAGGCAGCCTATGTAGTTTGGTAGCATATACAGGTGTTACTCCTTAGCCCACAGCCCCACGTACGAGGCATACAGAATATCATATAGCCCACAGCCCCACGTACGAGGCATACAGAATATCATATAGCCCACAGCCCCACGTACGAGGCATACAGATTATCTAGCTACCACAACTCACATAGCTCCCGGCGGACATCGTGTCCCACCTGTAATAGCCAAGCGGAATTAACTCCGCAAGGTCAGTGCCATCGCTCTCACTGACTAGTGCTTTATACAAGGAACCCAGTGCCATCATCTTGTGGCGCACAAGTTTACTACAAGTGCCCACCATCTCATGGTACGTGCAAGCCTCGCAAGCACTACCCGTGCAACCAGTGCACCTCAACCAACTGGCCAGTGGTACCACAATCACAAGCACAATCACAACAAGGCAATCACATGCCAACCATTAGCACAACAAGTGCAATGCAATCAAACCAACAAAGGCAGCAAGTATGCCACAAGCATACAACACAATCATCATGCACCCACAGCTCACAATGCACCGCAATTATGCAAAATTGACCAACAAAAGCCGATTAGCCATGATTAGGCCTCAATAGATAATTAAACAACAATAGCCAGCACTGGTCAGCAAGTAAATCACACACATAATGACACACAATCAACATTTATAATGGCCTTCCGCCCAACAAAGGGTGCACTAGCAATCACTACCCGCATAAACCCATTTACTTACCATCACCTAGGCATCCCTAGGCCAATTCCCTTCCTTTGGAACCATTAGGTGTATTGGTCCTTAGTCCCCTGTAAACACCTACAAATACACATAACAATCAGACCACAACAACCAAACCATGTCAAACAGAACCACACCTAGGTGCCACTTGCACCAAATGCCACCTCGTGCTTAATTGTGGCCAATTGGCCTATGCCACACAAGCTGCTAGCTTGCACACCTAAGGCTTCCAGCACCTTATTCCCGATCTACTTGGCTCATTCTGATTGGTCGGTTTGGCCAATCACGAGTTTACACATCATCGGGTCCAATTGTACACCGACGGACACCCCGATGCCCCCGTTGTGCACCATTTCGTGCCAACTCGAGCCAACGGGTATTTCCCTTGTGCAATTGTGCCTCCAATGCACTGATTGCGCCTAATTAATATATTACCAACATAATCCATCACTTATTGACTGATTAATCAAGTCGAGCACTCGGTATCCGCTAAATATATCATCCGTGCCTTCGGGTCACCATGAACCCGTTTGCGCACACTAGGCCAAGCCTATGTGCACCATTATCCTCAATCCACTACTAGCACATGTTATTGATCCAAAACCCATAGTATCATGTACACATGAAATGTGAGCATCACGCACAAGATACCAAATACACGATCCAACTAAGTAGAATGTCCTCGAAGGACAAGTAACACCCGGATCTCATCAAATAAGTATTCCCCCTAGGTACCTAAGTGTACCCGGGGTATCACAGTATATTTCCTAATATAAGTTGTAAGAGTAATTCGTAATATAGTTTGAAACAAACAATTTTTATAGTAGAAAAAACATATATACAATTATAAACTAAAGAGTGTTGGTTTGATGGTAAAAGTGTTGCACATCTTTTTGTTCATTAATAGACACACCAAGAGGATCCAAGAACTCCCAAGTGATCAATGTTGTACACCAGTCCATGTGTCTATCTTACCCAGTATCTGTAGAGAGCTTAATTTGTCATGAAAGTTTTCTGCATAATGCTATATATTTGAAATGTGGATCGAAAATAAGAATTAATATTAATTTTCAAGATGGTCACATTATATTTCCCAAACCAGCATTGGCACAATATTTTGATATAACTTTTATTATATATATGGATGATTATGCTCTGTATTAATCAGATGTACCGTGAGCATTGATTTGCGGTTAAGGGATGTCATTTTTAGGTTAAGAAAGGCTTGGAACAATTTGATAATTAATTTTTGTTCTTTATTCGAGAATACGGTGATTAAACATCCATGAGAATTAGTAGTAGATTAGTAAACATGACAGTTGCACTGCCTGGGCCACTGGGCAAAGGGAATATAGACAACTAACTAGAGCTTGGATTGTTCTATAACTTTTTCACTCATGAGAGGTAGGCCTTAAACCCGTAATATAAACCGTCCAAAATCTCTTTTTTACATTCTTCTCTGTACTTCAACCAACTTAGTGGAGTCTTCCCACTGGGGAGGACCCTAACATGCTTTTGTCTTGAAACCTTAAATACTAGTACAATTCACAATCCTCAAAATTAGAAAATTAAAAGGGAGGTGTAGCTAGCTAGTAGGAACATTAAGATATTAGCCACTTGTTGCCCAAAAAAAATGTTGCCCACTTTTTGATACTATAAAAAATGTTACCCGCTTGCCAACCCCAATATATATAAGCACCACACTATTGCAAAGAAGTTAGGTCAAAAAACTTCTAAAACCCATAATTCTCACCAAGAACAGGAATCTATCGATCTTAACATAGACTTATTACCCTCATCATCACTCTTCCTTGCCCAGCTCCAAATCTCTCGTCTTCAGCTCAAGATACTTTTAAGTCTCTCCACTCCTAATGACAACCTCTAGGATACCAATGTGTGCTGTTACCTTTCTTTTTCTCTTCTTGATAATCTGCCAAGAAGTTGCATATGTAGAGGGCAGACACTTGAAGTCTGGCTCGAGCAAGAAGTGCTCGTCTAAGTGTAAGGCTGCATTGAATGTGGCAAAGGATCATGCTGGTCGACCTCCTGCTACTATTGCCGGTGGTCAAGAGAAGACAAGTAAGGTTGAGTATGTTGATGAGTTTCGACCCACAGCACCAGGTCACAGCCCTGGTGTCGGTCACTCCATCAAAACTTGATCTTCCTATCTCCATTATCGGTGATGCTTCAGTGTCAATTGACTGATCTATTTATATGTCCCAAATGTAAATATGAATCTCCACTTCTAACAATGATGATTCTTATCTATGTTTCAATTTTATTTTCTAATAAATCTTTCAGAAGAGTTTCTTTTGCGATAAAAGAAAACAGAATCATTCATATCCAGAAAAGAAAAGGAAAATATAATCATAATCTCATGAATTGCTATTCTATGAAGCCGCCAGCTATCCAATAGGGCAAGTGCTAGAAGCCTAGAACTTTCTGAAGTTGATTAAATTGATGTTATAGTTGCAATTAACAGATCAAGCTAACCTAAATAATCACTCACAAAATACACTCTAATTAAAATAAAGGACGAGGGATATACTCCTGATGAATATCTATCTTTTCAGGATGTTGCACCTTCTACATATATCTATCAGCTTCATCTTAAAAAATATCTACGCTAAATATCTACGTTTCATGTTGTTGCACTGAAATTTAAAAACATAAATAATTAACATTAGTTTTAGGAAAATATACATTAGTCTTACAAAAATATATGTTAAGAGTATAAATTCGCATGGTAGAAGAGCTACATTAATGACCAAACCGTCAATAGAATTTTTTTTTGGCTAACGATATCTTTAATTGGGTTGGTTAGCGTCAGTGATGAACACAATAAAAACAATACATATATCTTTAGTTGAGTTGTTTCTTTAATTTCTCCGATGTAAATACCCCTGCTTTCTTGCTTGTAAATATTCTTGTTACTACTCAATAAAGTCAATCGATTACCATCAAAAAAAGGAAGCAGCTGGACTCACTTGTATCGACATTACTCTCACTTGTTCTAGTGACTGGCTCAATGATGTAAGTAGAAGTAAGAGTTTCACAAATTAAAATCTTTAAAATAGTACCACTTCTGGCGGCCAATTGATGTCCTATAAAGGTGGACTGACCTAGGATACTGGTGCAATAACAAAAAAAAAAATAATACCACTTCATTTAGACTGTTTGTGTATGTTTTGTTGCATTTTATATTACAATATTATCAAACTATATATTTTTTAAAATTAGTATGAAATATTGAGCACTAAAAGAGTTGTTAAAGTCTGGACCTCCCAAATTTTTCTCGCTAGTTCCATCACTGCAGCTCTCCGTCCTGTCATGGGCCAACAAGCCACACAGCAGTGGTGGCGACAATGAATCCGAATGTTTGTTTCTTTTCCCATTTCTTCCCAATCTTTTAGAGATGGAAATAAATGCATGATCAATATATAGATATATATGTTCTTGGTTTATTTTTCTTGCCGGAGACAGAGTTTGACAAGTTCAATAATGTTGTTAACGCATGTTGAGATTTGTTTCCCTCCAATGGATTTTAATTCCTGTCACCCCCAAGTTTTGTGATTATTCTTCCTCCTTTTCTCTTTTCATAGTTTTCGTGGTTAGGAGGCCTAGGAAAAAGCGGCGCATCACACAGGACGATGGTTCTCTGTAAGCAAGATGTAAACCAAAGGTTGGAAGATTGAGTTAGCCCCAGGGTTCCATATATTCCAATGAAACTTATAAAGAGAAATCAGCATATATCTCCCACATAAATATCTATGGCATATGGCACCCCCTCCCTCTCTTACTATATATAATGCTTCCCCAGATTTGGTGCTTTATGCTCAATATGCATCTAATATTTGATTGTCAAAAAAATGCTTTTTGGCTTAGCTATTCAGTTCGTTTTCCATATAAATGGAGACATTTACTAGTGCTCCCTTCCTCTAAAAATATTTGCTTCTTTGGGTTGTTATGCAGAAATAAACAAATTGAAAAGGATAATTTGTATTATTCTTTTGTTTTGAAATATTGTATGATTCAATTACTTGATCTTTTCCTCACCGAAATAATATTGTCTACCGTTACAAATGAAATGATAATGATAATATATATATATATATATATATATATATATATATACTGAAATTCCTGAAATGATAAATAATTTGGAAGAAAACAACTTTCCAAAAGCCGAGAAAGAATGAGGTACAAAGTTAAGAAAAGAATTATGATGTCAAATTTCAAGTTGCAAGTGCACTTGGTTTATGCACCGCGCAACACACAAAATAAAAAAAAATAAGTCATCCAAGCATTCCTTCTTACTGATTGGAAAAATATTCCAATAATAAAATATGTATAGGCTAATTAAAAACAAACATATACATCAATTCGTATAGCAATAGCATATTATGATATGATTCATAGTCCTATTAATGCGTGGTGTGGTGTTCTTCTTGGTTGACAACTATTCATTCTTAATTTGTTAAAAATGGGGGAAAGAAAAGGCGACTATTCGTGCTGTGAAATGACGGTGGAATCTTTCTTCTTTTCCTCTCTTGAGATTAAATGACAATGGAATCTTGAAGCTGCGACTGTGATGGAACCAAAATTCTGTAGTTCACGCTCGAGTGTACTAAATAAAAAATTGTATCTTTTTTCAATTTTAATTACAAAAAAATTAAGAAAAAACCAAACAAGCCTGAAAGTCATTTGGTCCCACGTACGTGCACTACTGTGAGCCTGAGGTCGTTAAGTTAGTTTTTAAGTACAAAGGCCAATATCAGCAGATTTGACCCCCCACCGCCACTTTTCCTGCTTTTCTCTTGGATTTTTATAGGGACAAAGATACATTCTTAATCATATTTTATTAATTTTATACAGGAGAAGAGTGTCTTATAAAAGGCTGCTTAAAGGTTTTTATGGGTGCTTTTTTACTATTTTAGGCTTGGCCTCATGTGGAGACAGAGTCTCGTGGGTTCTACGTAAAAAATTGCCTCATATTTGCAACTTGAAGCATGCGTTTCTGTACGGATTTGGACTCTTTTAAGAATTATTGTTAAACAATTAAGTACCTTAATGGGGGGCATTCTTGTTGAGGACTTGAAAAACTTCCTTGGAACTGGCTGGCCACGTTATGAGATTCCACCCACTTTACCTGTTAAAAAACAATATAACTGGCGGTGACTGGTGGGTGTATTAGGGATACTGACCTAAGTCCAAAAGGTAGGTTTGACTGTCTATGATCTAAATAGTTTAATTACTAGTATATAATGGTCATAATGATGTTGTAATCCAAAAAGCATTAGGTGGTCATTTGAAGGATCCACTGCATACCAAAAAGAAAGTATTTTAAGACTGTGAGGGTTTATTTAGTCATTGTCGATTCAAGAAAAAAGAAATTTCCTTAAAATCACCTGACCTCATAGGGCCCAACAAACAGTCTAGATACACGGTTGATGTTGTAGTTAAAAATCTCTTGCTGCAATTAGTAGCTTCGGTCAAAAGTTACGGCCCACAGGAGATATCGACATATGGAGGAGAAATGGAGAATAGAAACTTAATAAGCTCCAATAAAATTATTTATGATTGGAACTTTAATAATATTTAGCTCAAAGATATTAAAGAATCACTTGGTTCAAAATTTCGAGATATAAAATAATATGCTAAAAATAATTTTGTACTCTTTAACACTTAAACACACTATCCCCCCTTATTAATACTTGACCAGTATATGATCAACTTTTCTAAACCTGAAAGGCCAAACCTCTTACTGATACATTTCCATCTACGAATATCCCAGATGGGATCAATATGTTAAAGAAATATCAATTCTCCAATGTCATCATATTACTGGAAATTAAAAGAAATAAATAAATGTATTTTATGCAGTTTAGAAAGTTGGTAATCATATGTTATATATTAAATCACCAAGCGTATCTCTGTGTATTATGGCGAATATCTTGCCCTGCTCGCTAGGATTGTTTATCCTCTCGTAGGTGCCTAGGTTTTTAGATTGCCCTCGGAATCAACACATAGAATAAACACAGAAATCTCACCTAACCTCATCAAATCTTGGCTTATTTCATTACTAATTCCTCATTCTAGAAGCCGATGATGATAATTATATCTTCTAATTAATTGGGTCCATTCATTTGCATTATTTGAATACTTTCTCTGTATAGTGCTCTCCATATAAAGCTTTAAAAGGATGCTTTTGCAGGACTGGATCTATGCTCATGAGGATGGCTAGAAGATTTGCACAGATTTTTTCTTTTCGTAGAATTCTTTTGGATTAGTATAATCTCTCCTTATCTTTCTCGAGAATATACGATTGTAGTAGACTGCAAGGCATTGATATGTTGGGCCCAAGAAAATGTCACTGGACGAGCTGAGTCACGGGCTTCTGCAGGAAGGGTTCAGCAAATGCGGGCTTAAGAAGGATCAGAATTTGGGCCCCCGATAACAAGCAGAACCTCCTCGTTAGACTATTTTCCAACTTTCATGGGCCAATGCTAGTGTATGTGTTAGCCTCTAACCTGAAATGCTTTGATAATCACTCAGCCCATACTCAAAACTACCTAGAATCATTTGTGTCGAATAGCTTGACTCATATAGAGATTTTGTAATTTATTAAGTGTGTTCCCACCAACTAGTGAACTAATTTTGCACACTAAATCAAAATGAACATAGTAGAAATGAGATCAAAATACCGGCTGCGATAATTTAAGCATTTTTTAAATTTTTTGTCTCCATTTTTAATCTTAATTTTCTTATTGAATCTTGCTAGCTACTTTGTAAACATTACTGCCTTAAAGTTTTTGTTAAAAATAATGTTTAAAATAAAACGTGATATCTGCTAAACGGATATTGGACAAGGTCACAAGGAGCCGATCTTCAAGACATGGAATCCATCCTATTTGTCAAAGCTAAAACAACTGTTGAGAGAGGATTATAAATAGCTCTCTGCAAATTAACATGGGAAATTGGTCATTAGCATTCTCTCGGTACTCTGGATCTATGGTCGACTTCTTAGTTCTTCCACCAGTAACATCTGGACAAAGCCCCATCATTGAGTATCATTAAAGAAGTTTTGTTAGAATGGGCTTTTCTGTTAATTGGGTCATTTGGGTTTTTGCTGTGCTTTCTTTGTTAATAGTTACCCTTGTGAGAAACTTAAAGGACAAAAAAACAATTATTGAGAGGTTATTACTAAATCAATCCAATTCCAGGCCAACCTAAAATATGACTTATTTTTGGTTTAGGTCATTTCATGTTTCCATCATAATTATTAAAACTTGCAGCTCTATTTCTCTTTTATAGGGATTCTGAATTAACTAGCAAGTCAAGTCAATAATGTTAGGTTTAGTAGGATTCTTGATCCAAAAAAAAAAAATTAGTAGGATTCATACTGTTCTAAGTATTAAATTTCAAAACTAATCATATACTCCCAGGGGAAGGCGTATTAGAACCTAAAATAACTTGGTTAGGCAATATCAATAAGCCCCTAGGGCTCAGGTAAAAGAAAATGGAGTCCTCATTTAGTAAAACTAGTGGCATTTAATGTATTACAAAAAATAATTGTGTTTTGACTTTTGGCACTAATTATTGGTCCCCTTAAATAAAGGATTGAGTTAAGAAAATCAATATTATGAGATCGTTTTATTTATCTTAGTGAACTGATCCTGGCTCGTACCTGCATTTTTTAGAGACATCAAAGTTACATGGACTTCTAAGTATTGGTGGATAGGCAATAAAAAATGTAAAAACAAGAGGTGCCATATTTTAATTGCAAGATAAATAAAATAACCATATATCACATCAATACCATTGTTTGGAAGTTGGATTCAGGAAAGCCTATAATTCTATATCATGGGACTATCTTTTTTAGGTGATGAACGCGGTGGATTGGTTGGATTCAGACTTGTCTGGAATCTTCAGTTCTTTGGATTCTTATTAATGGGTCACCAATTGTTAAAACAAGAAGAATAAAGTAGAATGAAGTTTAAGAATTTTTTGATAATCTTATTAGCCCACAAGGCAATCTTTTTATACACAGTTTCTTATAACTATAAATGGAAGGAAACAATCTACACTAATTACAATTGATTCTGATTTGCATTGATAATGCCAAATCGCACTAATATCTCCCAATCACACTAACATATGTTAATCATACTAATTATTTCCAATCACACTAATTACTCATCTAATCACACTAATTAGTCGTGCTGACACTCCCCCTCAAGTTGGAGTATAGATATCAATCATGCCCAACTTGTCAACTATTTTGTGAAATGTTTTGCCCGTGACTGCCTTTGTGAGAACATCAGCTAACTGATCTTCCGATTTGATGAATGGGAAGCTTATAATCTTCTGATCGAGCTTCTCCCTAATGAAATGACGATCAACCTCTACATGTTTGGTACGATCATGTTGAACTGGATTATGGGCGATCTCGATAGCTACTTTGTTGTCGCAATGTAACTTCATAGATGTGGAATGATTCACACCCAACTCCTCCAAGATACCTTTAATCCATAATAATTCACAAACTCCATGGGCTATTCCTCGATATTCCGCCTCAGCCTTTGATCTAGCAACAACTTTCTATTTCTTGCTCTTCCATGTGACAAGATTTCCCTCCACAAAAGTAAAATAGCCAGACGTAGAACGTCTAGTAGTCTGATCATCGGCCCAGTCTGAGTCTGTGTATCCTTCGACTTCCCGATTGCCATTTTTAGAGAACAGTACACCTTTTCCAGGAGACTTTTTAAGGTACCGAAGAATTCGGTATACAGCATCCAAATATTCTACACTGGGTGAGTTCATGAATTGGCTGACAACACTCACAACAGAAGCAATATCTAGCCTTGTATGTGCCAAATAGATTAGTCGTCCAACTAGGCGTTGATATTGACTCTTGTCCGTTGGAACTTGATCCGAAAATATGCCCAGTCTATGATTCGCCTCCATTGGTGTTTCAGCAGGCTTACAGGAGAGCATACCTGTTTCGTTGAGAAGATCTAACACATACTTCCGTTGGGAAAGGAAAATGCCACATTCAGACCTAGCTACTTCAATCCCCAAAAAATACTTCAGTTGTCCCAAATCCTTCATCTCAAAATTGGTAGACAAGTATTCCGACAAAGCCTTCATCTCATCTGGGTCATCTTCTGTCAGGACCATATCATCAACATATACTATCAATGCTATCAATCTGCCCTCCTTTCGTTTTATGAATAGAGTGTGGTCCAAGTTACTCTGACTGTATCCAAGCTCTCTCATAGTGGTGGACAATCTTCCAAACCACGCTCTTGGTGATTGTTTTAGTCCGTACAGAGACTTCTTCAACTTGCAAACCTGATTCCTTGAACCTGGCCGGATTCCCGGAGGCACCTCCATGTATACTTCTTCTTCTAGATCCCCATTAAGAAAGGCATTCTTGACATTAAACTGCTGTAAAGGCCAATCTCGGTTTGCTGCTAGTGATAGAAAAATCCGAATAGTATTAAGTTTTGCAACCGGGGCAAAAGCCTCTTGGTAGTCCACTCCAAATTTTTGTGTGTACCCCTTTGCAACCAGTCGAGCTTTAAATCTCTCAATACTTCCATCAGCTTTTAACTTGATAGTGTACACCCATTTGCACCCAACAGTCCGGACTCCTTCAGGTAGTTGAACTAGATCCCATGTACCATTCTTTTTTAGGACATCTAAATCTTCTTTCATTGCCTTCTTCCACCTTGGATCTGCCACGGCTTCCTGCACGCTACTAGGAATAGATACAGCAGATAATTGATCAACAGCAAGTGCATAAGGGTTTGCTAACCTATAATGGGATACATGATTGCTAATTAGGTACTTGGTTTTTGCTTTGGGGTCTGGTTTATAGAATCTTTTTGGAATACCCTTATTACTTCTAGACGGATATCTAGATATAGAATCAGAAGTTACCTCCTGTGAGACATCCTCAGATGGATTAATGGTCAATGGTATGGACGGGTAAAATCTGTACTTTCGAGACTTTCTCCCTCAGGAGCTGGTTCTGGACCATTCGGCTCGGATGGTGCCGAAACTGGTGCTACTGCTGCTGGAGCATCCGACTCGGATGGTGCCAAAACTGGTGGTACTGCTGGAGCATTCGGCTCAGATGGTGCTGAAACTGGTGGTATCATAACCCATATATCTTCTTTTGATATTGGACCATTCGGGACGGATAGTGAATTTGACAAACATGAGTCATTCTCTTCTCCAAAACTCTCCCCCTGAAGAGAATTTTCTCCAGTCTTTTGTTGATAAAAGGGTTCAGATTCATGGAAGGTGACATCAAGGGTAACATACAACTTCCTAGTAGCAGGATCATAGCACCGATACCCCTTTTGGGTTTTGGAATATCCTATAAAGACAAATTTTGTGGCACAAGGATCAAGTTTGGTTCGGAGTGGTTTAGGGATGTGGACAAAAGCAGTACATCCAAAGATACGAGGTTCAATATTAAGAACATGAGGAATGGTGACTAAGGATTGGAGTTTCTGGAGTGGGGTTTGGATATCTATGACACTAGAAGGAGTCCTATTAATGAGGTACGTAGCGGAAAGAAGTGCTTCTCCCCAGTAAAACCGGGGTATATTCATACTAAAAAGCTGGGCACGAACTACCTCAAGTAACTGATGGTTTCTCCTCTCGGTTAGGCCATTCTGTTGGGGTGTGTAAGTACAGGAGGTTTGATGCTTAATGCCATGTGCTTTCAAGAAATCCTCAAAGGCTGACTCAAGAAATTCTGTGCCATTGTCAGATTGTAAAATACGGATTTGTTTTTGACACTGTGTTTGAACTATATTAACGAAATCTTTGAAGGTTAGAAACAAATTACTCTTCTTCTGGAGTAAGGACACCCAAATCATACGAGTGCATTCATCAACAAAAGTGACAAAGTAACGAGATTTTGAAAGAGAGGGAATTTTGGCAGGGCCCCAAATATCAGTGTGGATGACTGCAAAAGGTTCATCACTTTTATTGAAACTAGGCAAATATGAAGTTCTATGACTCTTGGCTAGTTCACAGGTATTACAATGAAAGTCAGACTCATTCAAATTTGTGAACAGTTGGGGACACAATTTTTTAAGATACCCAAATGACAAATGACCTAAACGACGATGCCAAAGCCAAATTTTCTCCTTCCTTTGTACCGAGCTACTCATCGCGTTTACTTGACATATTCTCGTCTCGTTGGGAAGATCCAGATAGTACAGTTTACCCCCGCCTAGTACCACGACCAAGAATCTTCCCGGATGGAATGTCCTGAAACTCACAATAAGAAGGCCGAAAAATTACGGTACAAGACAAGCGAGAGGTAATTTGGCTAACTGACAACAAATTATAAGCAAGAGAGGGAACTAATAACACGGGATCTAAAGTGAGATCGTTAGATAAAGTGATAGTGCCTTCACCCAAAACCTGAGAAGTGCCTCCATTGGCAGTGGATATGGATTTGTGCTTGGAAGGATGAAGTGTGTCTAAAAGACTAGAGTTATTGGTCATGTGGTCTGTAGCACCGGTGTCAATTATCCATGTATTATTCAAAGTAGTAGCAGAATGAACAGAAGCATGATTTTTGTTACCTGTTTGAACGACATGTGCAGTGGGCTCACCAGTTTTTTCTAGTGCTAGACCAGAAACCATTGTTCTCCGAGATTGATTTGGCATGAATGGTGCCGAACTGGGCTGGTTGCCTCGGGATAAAATATCAATGTTGTCAGAGTTTGGGCCACTCATTGTCTTTTGGTTTGGTGTTGGTAAGAACCAAATGTTCTTTACCAGAATTTTAACAAAGAGAAAATAAGCTAGGTTGAACAACCTGCTCCGCTACCATGTTAAAACAAGAAGAACAAAAAAGAATGAAGTTTAGGAATTTTCTCATGATCTTATTAGCCCACAAGGCAATCCTTTTATACACAGTTTCCTATAACTATAAATGGAGGGAAACAATCTACACTAATTATAATTGAAACTGATTTGCATTGATAATGCCAAATCGCACTAATCTCTCCCAATCACACTAACATATGCTAGTCACACTAATTACTCATCTAATCACACTAATTACTCTAATTCCTAATCATACTAATTACTCGTGCTGATACCAACAACACAATTTGTTATGCAAAAAGGATTGAAACAGGAGGATCCACTTTCCCGTTCCTTTTCTTATTGGCCGCCAAAGGGTTACCTGCTCTTATCACTCGTTCACTAACCAGCTGTAATTGCAAGATAATTAGTATATTTAATTTTCAAGTATTTTTTTATTTTTATTCGAAAATTAGATTTAAAGTATATTTGTAAACAATGAAAACTAACTACTTTTGATAAGTAAACAGAACGCCTCAATTCATATCTTTACTAAATTAACCTCTCGAATAGACCAGCAAGTATGTATCCTTTTCATGAAAGAAACAAAACAAAAAAGATGAGGTTAGAGTCGGTCTGCGAGAGGTTGGATTTCAAATTAATTAGGCGAACGAGACTGAGATATCAACCCAGAAAATTAATACTTTTGAAGACAACAATGTCATACATGAGGAAGTCCACGATGTCATTGCGTCATTGACTGGGAATATAGTACTTTCATTTTTTGACGTGCGAACTAAGGCAAGTGCTTGATCATGTGTTGCCAATTTGGTCCACTTTGTTGTGTCGTGGTTATATTCTTCTTACTCGTATTCCCCCCGGTATGCTAGAATATTTTGCCCCTCGGTTGCACAATAATATTCGTAAAAGCTTCAGTTTTGTATGCATTTTTTTTTCCAAACAATATCTGAGAGCAAAATGAGATTTTTCTACATAGATTCAAATCCGAAACCTTACTTAATTAAGTAGAAAATCATTTACCACTTTGACTAATCTTATATTAGCTATATGAAGTCATTTTATTTAGTATTAGTTATTATCCTTTCTTTTATTTTTTTAGAAATAAAAATATTACATAAATCTCAATGAGCTTGTAGCTTATTGAAACTCTTGTGTAAAAAGAAAGCGGGTAAGGTTTCTGAGTTTGAGTCCTACCTTCTGAGAAACTATTGCATAATTTTGAATTTAACTGTATATTTCATTAAACAAATTTCAACAAGTTCTTATTAAAAAATTTAGAAATTATTTAATGGACTGGATGTAAGTCGTTCCTTGTGGTGTGGTTCCTTGTCTCCATTCTGTCCATTGTACATACCATTGTTTTCTTAATAAAGATTATCGCCTATTATCAAAAAAGTATACCAAGGAAACAATTCCTTGGGATAATTACACATTCCAAATACCAAATACCAAGTGAAATGTTTCTAAAATAAACCAACTCAAACGAGGTTTCATTCTCAATCCGCCTGTGCTTGCTTTTATTTTTTTTTTTTGTCAGCAAGAACAACTGCTTAAGTAACTAATCCTTCTGTCCATAAAGAAAGAACAGATAAAAATCATTTTTAACAGTTTTTACTTTGTGTCACGGTTCCTGGCCAAAAAAAGAAAATGTCACTATCAAACCACAAAGGCACAAACTGTTACATTGTTCCCAAAAACAATAGAAAACTACAAAGTACAAACTGTTAACTTCATCAAAATTATGCATGTGAAGAAAGAAATTGCCAGTTAAAATAAGAACAAGAAAATGTTCAGTAAATTGATTGCGGGGTCCCAATTTCAATTAAATGCCCCACCAAGTTGTGCTTTGTCCTTAGATTGTTTCGCAGTCCAAATTCCAAAAACAGGGGGTCCATGATCCATCCCTAGCTAGCCCTGCCCCCACTTCTCCCTCGTTCGGTCTTAGTACCACCAAATATTCAATACAGACTACGCAAGGCAACTAATTAAAGAAGCACAGGTGGCCAACCAATTCCACAAACTGATTAATTAGAATCTCTACGTGTGGTTTACTTACTTGACAGCGTAGAGAATCTTCAGGGGCAAAAGAAAGAAAACATTAGTATGGAATCCAGCGGTGGGTGATGACCACTTTAAAAACAGACGGCTAAGATTGGACAAACATGTCGAGGGAATCTGGTGGACTGTGACACTGATACCGCCGCCAAGCTGTCTTCTTCACTCCCGGCCGTTGATTACAATCTCCCTTACAACGACCCAAAAAGTCTTTGTTACTTTCAGTTGTATATTGGGCATCAAATAAATGTTAGATCAGTTAATGCCATACTTTATTAGTACTAGTAGTAAATTAGTACTTGTTATTAAGAGATTAATTAAGCACATCAATAAATTTAAGCATGGTTTATATCATGAGCACCAAACAGAAAGCGGCAAGGTGGTGGACAGTAGTGGCGGTCTAGCTGTCCCCCCATCTGCCTTCCTCGTTGCATGGAAGAGTGACAGCAGTCTGTTTTTTAGCTATATATACTATCATATTATTGTTACCCCCACTTCTTTCATTCTCAACCTTAATTTATTCGCTGTGAACAGATATTTCTTTTGAGTCATGTCCACGCCCATATAATTTCCCCATCATATAGGATGAAGATGTAGCAAATAAACCTCCTCATATATATTTATTGCACCACATAATCAACATGCTCAAGTTTGAAAACTGTTTAACGTTATTTTATTTTTTTTAAGAAAGAAATGGATGAAATAAGGGTCATGCGAAGACAGCGGACAAAAAGACTACGTGTTCTCCAATTAACAAAATATTTTTTTGACTTAGGAAAATTGTTTTTCTTGGTAGAACTTTGGAAATTGTTCAACATGAACGTGTTGAGTAACATGAGTTTACATCGTGATGAAAACCCATGAGATGCTATTGTTTTCTAGCAGAAATTGCCGTATATGTATGTGGCTCAATTATATATCTTTTTTATCGTTATGAATAAAGAGTTTCGATGTACCCTTTTTATTACAAAACAAAACATTCGCTTAAATTAAAAAAAAATATTATTTTCTTCTTTTAGTTTTCTCATCAAGAATTTATTAGGAAATAAGGTCTTTATAGAAATAGTGAGAAGGGGTCAAGAGATTAAATTTCGATAAGTAATGTAGAATTAATCCAATTAATATTGGCAACATAAAAGAAGATAATTAATGTAGAATTAATCCAATTAATAAGTGATTTTGTTCGACTTAAACTGGTTTTGGATTTGAATCCTTGTGTAATTTAAAAATCTTAATAGCTTTGTTTTAGATACTAGATGGCAACGTTTAAAACACAAAAGAAGATGATGTACTTATGCAAGTCCAATAACTCTTCTAGGGTGTCCACTTTAATGGGTGCTAAAATCGGCGGGAGAGATTAGTCCTGTATTAATGAGATATTCTTCTACTATCAAAAAAAAGTCTAAATAACTCTTTAATCATTATATATAAATGATGAGATTAGTCATGTATTAATGGGATAATTTTTTTAAAAAAAAATAGTAGGAAAATTTACTCGAAATAGTTAGACGCACGACTCGTACCTATCATGTCCAAAATAATCAGGGGCACAAATGTCTAAATTATTTAAGGGCGTAGCACTAGATAGAAAAAAAAAATGTTATATACTGGATGGGGAAAAAAACCGATTGTAGAACGTATGGATAGAAGAAACGAATTGTTGCCCTCTTCTGGATAGAAGAAAGGGAAAGCTCAATGAGGAAAACAAACTTGGGCCGATATGCAGATATCCGGATGACAAAATTGATAAACTGATGACACGCTGATTTGGACAGTGCCGAAAGTTTCAATTGAATTAGCCTTTGCCTAAGTTTCCATTTCCCCTAAACAACTCGTCCATCATTCTTATGAATACTTGCTATGGACCATCAAAGGAGGAGGCGTCTGTAGTGATAGATATTTTCTTCCATACCAAGTTTGGCATTTTCAAATACTAGCTATTTTTCCATTAAAAAGAGCTAGTCTTTTACTATAAGTTTTGGCTTCAATTCGTCCAAATAAAAGTTAGTAGAGTCCCTCCTAATAAAAAACCTCCGTTTTGTTTAACCCCAAAAAAAAAAAACTCTCTTTGGAGAGCAAACCGGCACCAGTGTCTTATGGTTAGACAATTAATAAGGCGAACCAATGGCTCATTAGCCACATGAAAACCCATCAGGGAGAGAACTCCTACTTTTGTCAAAGCATCTGGGCAATGCAACTACACAATTTTATTGTTGTCGAAATTACACCAGAATGGAAGACTATTGGCGGGATTAAAACTACTATTCGGACAACGTTAATGAATAACGAGTCCTAGCCATAGGCACCCGCAGCACATAGGCTTTGATCTTTCAAGTTGACATGAATTTTGAATTATGTTACTCTTCTTATCAAAGATATTCCAGTAAAATACAAATATAGATGATAAGAGTATCTCTTCCTCCATTGGGATTTTTATTTTTTTTCTACTTGTCATATTTTCATCCCATTTGAATATGCTGTTATTTTCTTTTAAGATTTTTTGGTAACAAAAAGTTTAGGTTGAGGGAGGTCTAGGGGGTCAGGGCAACGAGTGTTTGCAATGATATTTATTTTATTTTTTTGTCTAATTTGGAGTACGTCAACCTAATGAGAATGCTAGTTGAACACAATTAACGAAACCAATCCTTTACAATCAAAAAGAAAAACTAAACCAATCCTTAGTTGGATTTTATTTTAAGAATGGGGTTACCATTCACTGGAAGAAAAACCTTATAGATATGAATTTTTATCCGCACAGTGATTCACTTTTCTGAAATGAGGTGGAAATTACATCCAATACTGTTTACTACCTGAGAAATCTCTATGCCTATTTTAAGATATATTTGATGACCTAAATATGAGCTTAATATGAATTATTAATGACTAATTATATTTAGAGAATAATTATATATTAATTTTGATGATTAACAAACTTGGTTAGATGTTTGCATATATTTGTATTGATTAACATGCAGCGTCGCTTATGATAAGAACGACACTGGGCTAACAATATTTGCCATAAATTAGGCAATATTTATCATAATGTCTACTTTCTGAAATTTCAAAATTATATTTTTATGTTTAGGGTGACAAAAGTATAAAATATCTACCGGTGCCGGCATTGAGGATGAAAACTGTGAAGGCCCTCTCCCCGAGGGACCCACCATATTCAGGTATTGTTACATCACATCCCTCAGCCCACACCTCTTGGGTTTAATCCTTTACCATGCTGCAGCACTAGGGATTCGAACTCGGGACGTGATGCTTTTTATCCCCCTCAAGGAGAGCACCTTCACCAACTCATCTACAGATGGATTGGTGAAGGTGCTCTCCTTTAGGGGGATAAAAAGCATCACGTCCCGAGTTCGAATCCCTAGTGCTGCAGCATGGTAAAGGATTAAACCCAAGAGGTGTGGGCTGAGGGATGTGATGTAACAATACCTGAATATGGTGGGTCCCTCGGGGAGAGGGCCTTCACAAAAAAGGCGCAGATGGATTGGTGAAGGTGCTCTCCTTGAGGGGGATAAAAAGCATCACGTCCCGAGTTCGAATCCCTAGTGCTGCAGCATGGTAAAGGATTTAATCCCAAGAGGTGTGGGCTGAGGGATGTGATGTAACAATACCTGAATATGGTGGGTCGCTCGGGGAGAGGGCCTTCACAAAAACAAAGAGAATTGTTAATTCGTAGGGAAAAAGACTAAGAGAGTTTTGAATCGAAAGTTAATTTGGGAATGGGGATATAGATCATACTATCCCCTCCACGTGGTAAAAAAAGAGAATGCTAATTTTGCCATAATATTGCTTTTGCTTTTTGGAGTTTAAAGTAATATAAAAAATAGTGGTTAATTAAATTTTGTATTGTGGATGTATTTTGAAATTTTGGTTGTATACTTGAGAAACTATTCTAATATAATATGTAGTTAGATATATTTATATTGGATTTATAATTTTTAAGCTTTTTCTTGAAAAATGAAAATATTTTTAAAAAATAATTCGAGTGTTTTTTTAATGATAAATCGAGTGTAAATCTATGGAAAGTGTGAGGAGTGGGATTAGGGGTGTACAAGCCGAGTTGAAGCGAATATTGGCAAGCTCGACTCGAGCTCGTCAGGGAAATGTAAACCTCGAGCTCGAATTTGATCGAGCTTTTGTTCTCAAGCTCGAACTCGAGCTGAAACGCCCCGACCCGTATTTACCGTACACAGTAAACACGAGCCGGAACTGTGACGACCTGGCCAATCAAGGCCCAGCATACAGTGTAAATAACAATAACTCGGGCTCAACAGCCCATAATAATAACAACAAAAATAACTCAACACGGCCCAATGGCCCAATAATAATAAAAACATGCACAACGGAAGACTTTAAGACTCACAAACACTGTATG
>JAKUCV010002290.1:3691-58228 GCA_028386065.3 Turnera subulata
CTGGCATCCAGAATTAGTTAATAACCAGGTACGACCCTAGCTTGTCCAGTGACGGGGCCCGGAAGATAAAATTGGTAATAAAATTAATAGGTAATCATTTGGTCTTGGCTTTGATATGATTTAGTAGGATTCCTCTATCGTGTTGTTCGTGTTGGTTTCCTCTGATGTGTTGTTTGAGTTGGATTCCTCTGTCGTGAAATATGTGTTAGTTGTTATGGCAGTATCCTTGTGATGTGATTGTATGTGTTTATTGTTGTGTTTACTTCGAAAGTATTATGGTTGATTATATATCACAGTTTATCTTTCGTCAGTGAGCGTTTCGGACTCACCCCTCGCCTGCGGGGTTTCATCCCGTAGGATGAGTTGCTTATAGTGCAGGAACCTACCGGGCAAGCTGATGCGTTCCCTCGGACAGGACTCGGATCCATTAGTTGCATTGGGCTTTGCATATGTTGTCATGTGAGTTAAGAGTCTTCCGCTGTGCATATTGTTAAATCTTCTGCTGTGTATATGTTGTATTTGGGCCATTGGGCCAGTTGGTTGTTGTTGATGTCCCCGGGGTTCGGGTGACGAGTTCTTTGTTGGGCCGAAGGGCCGGTTTACAGTTTTTGATATTGGGCCGTTGGCCAGTTTATTGTTTTATATGCAGTCTGCCGGGCTTTGTTGGGTTGGGTTGTCACAGTTCCGGCACGTGTTTACTGTGTACGGTAAATACGGGTCGGGGCGTCTCAAAAATATAATTACCAAATATTATTATCTTTAGAAAACTATATTTCCAGTAAAATTAATCATACAAACTTATTTTCTGAAAATAAATACGAATTTATAAATATACATATATATTTTCTAAAGACAAAATACATTTCCAAACCATTATATATCAACATAATAATTTATTTTTAGAAATATTAATTATGTATACTATATATATTCCAAAAGTATTCCCATAATTCTCCAGAAATATAATAACATTTCAGAAATTATAATCTTAATATATATCTTTTCCTAAATAAACATAATATTAATTTTCTAAAACAACATATAATTATCTTAATTTTTAAAGAATCAAAGTATATATATATTTCAAAACCCAAACCTAGAATATTACATATAATTTTTCAAAATAATATTTACTTTTTTTTTTCCAGAAATTAATTAGCAGAAAATAGTTATATATATATATATATTATTATTTTTTTAAAAAAGAAAATGAATCCGGACTGCCCAGGACCCAACCCAGGCGCGACCCGGAACACAACCCGACCAGCACAAATGGGTCCTCACCTAGCAGCGGCGGTCGGCGGCGCGACAACGCGAGGGAAGGCTAGCGCCGAGTCGACGACATCGAGGCGACTCCATGGGCGGCAGAAAAGAGGCGGAAGGCTGACGGTGTCGTCGTCAGCGGCGCAGGGAGCAAGAACCACGGGTTTCGCCGGGGGTCAACGGCCACTGACGGCGCGTCGAGCGGCGAAAGGTGACGGGGGCAGCGGGGCTGAGCTTGCGACGGCACGGCGAGCGTGCTGCTGGGGTCGGTGTCTTGCACGGCTGACCGGAGCTCTTTGAGGAGAACAGTAACCGACGGAACCCGTAGGTGACGGCACTGTTCATCTTCTTTCTTTTTTTTTTCTATTTTCTTTTCTTTTCTCTATTTTCTGATTGGTTTCTTCTTTTTTTTCTTCTCTCAGTTTTTTCTATTTTCTGTTTTTTTTCTATTTTTTCTTTTTCTTTTTTTTCCTCTTTTCTTTTCTGTTTCTCTCCCTCTCTTTTTTTTCTCCTTCTTCCCTTGTTCTCTTCCTCCCCTTCTCCTCTCCTGCTTCTGATTTATAAAGATGAAAATACTGTACAACCTGTGAACGTTCAATAATGCAGCTTGTCTGCATTATGGAGCGAGTCCGGTCCGGATCAGAAAATAATTGATACCCCCTTAGTTATTTTCCGGTGTGATTTTTCTGAGGATTCCGGGACCAGAAAAATACCAACTTATGTCCGAAAAATCCACGGAAAAATCTCGAGCGCGGAAAAAGACTCGGTTACAAAAAACGACGCTCGATTTACCTTGAATTAATTACCCAAGATTAATTCTTTCGGTAAATCGCGGTAAAAAGACTTTTACAGTCCCAGTAAAAATACCAAATTTTTACTCGGGTTGTTACAGTCTACCCACCTTAAAAAGAATTTTGTCCTCGAAATTTCGTCTTATCCGTGGGTCCTACCACGGTAAGCTTTTGGCACACTCTACCAGGTGTCTAAACTCAACATGAGATACCTCTTATACCCTTAAGCAACATCTCATCCTCTATAAGAACCAAACCTCATGACTGGCAAACTCACACACAGTCATGGACTCTCCAATCCGATCTCGAACTACCTCTGACTCCAAGGACAACAGCTACATCGGTGGTACTGCTTTCCCGACAAGCTCCGATGAAGAACCTCCCAAGAAGCGGTTCAAGACAGACACCATCAGTCTGAAGGAAGATGTGGTGGTCTCTCTAAGACAGCGAAAGAAGCGTGCAAGCAAGAGAGCTGAAGATCGGAAGGGCAAAGCAACGGCTGAAAGCAGCACTCCACTGCAGACGCTATCGCAGCTAAACATCTCACTGAGGAAGGTCAGCTCGGCGGTGATGCAGATAGAACTGGCGTGTGCGGAACTCTTTCCCCACGTGGAAAACATACAAAAGCTTGTAAAAGATCTTGAGAAGCAAGTAACTCCTTAGAGTACTTCTTAAAGCAAAACAAAACCATCAAGAAGGAAAAATAAAATCAAACATAAAGATGTTAAAAAAAACAGAACCAACCAAAGGAAGTAAAACTAACATAAAGAATTTAAAAACAAAACAAAACTCGTTTAACAAAACCAAAACATAAAGAAGTTAAGACAAAACATATTTTCATGTTCGGCGCTCTAGATCGGTCGTAAACATCCTCGATCCCGAGAAACGTAACATGCACAGCTAACGGTAACGTCGGTTTCCCTCGTGAAAAAGACGTCCGTTAACTCGCAAGGCGATGATTACGAGAACGTCCTGTGTCCCTCGAAAGAGACGTTATCCACTTGTCCACAAACTCCGCATGAGCCAAAAACGTCTTTCAGACATCGTATCCCTCCACGATGTCCAAACAGGTGAAACCTTGTCGCACACGCACCCTACTCGAGGTATGGTCCCATCAATCTAGCCTCAACGGTCACGGATGCATGTGATAAAAGATGCAGGAAAATATGGTAAAAGCCATAAAAAGAAACGCCAAGGTAGCCAGGGCGATAGAAAATTATGAGATGAAAAGGAGCTGAAAAACACTTGCGTTTGTAGCCCGAAACGAAGCAAAATTTCAAACCATGGCAAAATTTTCAAAAAGCAAAATCCAATCAACAACGAAATTTTCAAAAAGCAAAACCTCGAAGATTGAAAATGGTTTAAAGTTTTGTGAAAAGAATCTGCGTTTCCTATTCCCGAAAAAATATTTTCTTTTCTTTTTCTTTTTCTTTTTCTTTACGTTCTTTTCTTCTTTTCTTTTCTATTTCCTTCTTCTTCTTCTTCTTTTTTTCTCTTCTTCTTTTTTTTTTTTTTGGGAACAGGTGGGGTCTATACTTTCAAAAACAGGTAAACATTTTTCTATAAAAGGCTAAGCAATGGAAAACAAAGACCACAAAGCATCTTAAAGCAAACAAGACGCTAAGGCAAAAGAAACCCCAATACTCAGAAAAACAAAACATCAACACGTCCAAAACACGATGCCTGCTCCATCATCCGTCTTCTTCGTTGAAGGTGCCTCCCTAGGCAGAAGAAACCGGCTGGCCTACAGCATGATCAACGAGCGTCCAGAGGAACTACCGAACGAGCTCGGCAGGATGCCTCATCTGGTCTTCGTCGACGAACTCTACTCGTCAAGGTTCTTCGTCACTCCCATGAAAGAGACGTTCTTCCTAGAGGACCAAGGCACCCTGAGGACTTCCTTCTACGGCTCGGCCAATTCCGTCATGTTTTTCATTTCTGAAAGTCTTCAGGAATTCAACCTAGAGCCCACTTGCCATTTCCTGGACCAAGGCACCTACTACCAGCTCTCGATGACTACCTAGAGCATGCCCAGAGTCACTCGATTACCCGCAACTTGGCCAAAGGCCCGACTACTGGTGTGGAACTGCAGAGGAATCGGTAGGCATTCCCAGGAGTTCTCGCGTACCCTGAGAGACCTGAAGAACCAGTACAAGCCCAACATGGTTCTTCTCACGGAGACCCAGTGGCAGCCTGAAGACGATCACGGTGTCATCCCACTTCGGTTCCCTCCAGCAAACCGGTTCGAGCTTCCTGGCCAGAACAACACGGGCGGCATGTGGTTCTCGTGGAACGACAGCATCAGGGTGAATATTAACAATGACCCCCAATAGCTTCAGGGTCAATGTTGTACCAAGGAGATGAATGTGTGTTTTTTGTTATAATAATATCAATGTAATATTAATATTAGTAATATTAATAACATTTATGTTTCTGCATATTTATGGCATCATTTACCTCTTATGTGAATGTTCTGTGGCAAGCTGGCGTCCCTCGACTGGATCCATCATGTACTAACTAAATGATATAAAATAATAAACAAATGGAGCGAACTATGCAAACAAGAACAACAAACACACAAGGACTACCCAACAAGACCTAACGCCCGCTCTGCTACCAAAAAAATGAAACGCCCCGACCCGTATTTACCGTACACAGTAAACAAGTGCCGGAACTGTAACGACCCGACCAAACAAGCCCAGTATACAGTGTATACAACAGCAACTCTGGCTCAACAGCCCAAAATATAACATCAGAAATCCGGCCCTTCGGCCCAACATAAAAAAAATGTCATCCAAACTCAGGAACATCAATAACATCACAATCGGCCCAAGGCCCAACAATAGCAATAAAAGCACAGCGGAAGACATAATAACTCACAAAGACACTGTATGCGACACTGATGCAAACTAATAGATCCGAGTCCTGTCCAAGGGATAACGCTGCAGCCTGTCTGGAATGCATCATACCTGAACCACAAATAACTCAACCTACGGGATGAAAGCCCGCAGGTGAGGGGTGAGTCCGAAATTAATTGATAACCAGGTACGACCCTAGCTTGTCCAGTGACGGGGGCCCGAAAGATAAAATTGGTAATAATAAATTTTCTTTTGGTCTTGGCTCAGTTTGTAAAGATATGTTTTTGCTTGTCTGTGATTGCTTTTAAGTATTACGGTTGCTTGCATATCACTGTTTATCCTTCGTCGGTGAGCACTTCGGACTCACCCCTCGCCTGCGGGGTTTCTTCCCGTAGGTTAAGTTGTTTCGTAGTTCAGGTACGAAGTTCGATGGCTGCTGCTTTCTTCTCCACCTGATTCCGGATCCATACCTCCGCTGCATGTGCATAAAGTCTTCCGCTGCTGTTCTATTGCATATGATGCTGTATTACAATTCCGCTGCTGTGTGATATATGATGCTGAGTTGCTGTTTTCCTGTGATGCTTATATTACTGATACCATCTGCTGCTGCTGTTGAGCACTGTGTTTGGTTTGAATAATGGTCCCCGAGTATGGGTGACCGTTGTATATTATAGTTTGCTGATGTATAATACTTGCACGATGCACTGTCTGTTCTATCAATAAGAATAGTTTCGGCACGTGTTTACTGTGTACGGTAAATACGGATCGGGGCGCTTCATATGCAGTGGCTCATTTAATTATATGATTTATGTTTCCAAAGAAGAATTTCACATGTTATGCCGCCTCTTTGAAATAGACTAGAAAAAATAAATTACTATATTAAAGAATATATGCAATTAAATAGACGTAAATACTATTTATATTTTGATAATTATTTCTTTGAATTATCAATAAATTCATGTTGTCTATATTTATAATTAGTGATGGAAAACAATCGAGACTGGATGTATCGACGTCTGAAGAGCAATGGTGTCATCATAGATACGTGAACCTTGAGATACGAGTGAAACCAAAGCCGAGGACCCGGTTCTCGCAAAACACAAGCCGAGAACCCAGTCGCCGCAAACACAACCCGAGGACCCGGTTCTTGCAAAACCAAAGCCAAGGACCCAGTCCCCACAAACTCAAGCCGAGGACCCAGTTATCGTAAATCAAAAACCTGGGATGAGATGATTCCCAAAAAGTCGAGGACCCGGTTCTCGCAAAGCCTAAGCCGAGGACCCGATTCTCGCAAAACCAAAACCGATGACCCGGTTCTCGCAAACCTTAAAAAAAAGCAAAAACCTAGAATGAGATGATTCCCACAAAGCTGAAGACCCGGTCTTCGCAAATCACAAGTCGGGGACCCGGTTCTCGCAAACCTCGGGATGAGATGATTCCCAAAAACCATAACCTAGGATGAGATGATTGCCGCAAGCTGAAGACCCGGTCTTTACAAACCACAAACCGAGGACCCGGTCCTCACAATCCAAAAACCGAGGGCCAGTCCCTCATAGACTCCCGGGATAAGATGATTCACATAAGCTGAAGACCTGGTCTTCGCAAACCACAAAACCGAGGACCTAGTCCTCACAATCCGAAAAACCGAGGACCAGTCCCTCACAAACATTCGGGATGAGATAATTCCCGAGGTGGAGCATGGGATGCTCCGACCTTTGATACACACCGCTTACATAAATCGTTCAAATTTGGTTGTTCCTTTCTTGCGTTGTTTCGTCCTTAGCTTCTCAGGACTCCTCAATGAGGGGCATCTGTGAACACCCAAATTTGACTCACGGATATTCTTCTAAAATTGGATTTTAAACGTACTTGAACCTGGAGATTAATGAGATGATTTGGTCCTAGGTTAGGGAATGATTGAAATTTATTTTAGTAGAATTTATATATTTTAGTAATTTGAACCTTTATATGTTTAAATTATAGGATTAATGAGATGATTTAATCTTAGGATAAAAATATAGATTAAGGTATAATTTACTAAAATACGTTTATTCTATTTATTTGGGCTTTCTTATTTATTTCAATCTAATTATATTAAGATGATTTATTTTTGGGTTAGTAATGAATTTAGGGGCCCAAGTTAATGGGATATGGATTCTCCAGAGTTGGTTAGCCCATAAACACTTTACTTGCAGACTAATCTTGACTCTGATTTTCTACGAAAATCAGAATCAAATCATCCTTTAAATGGTAAAGGTGTTTTTGGTATGATTTTTGCATAAAATGGGGGTTTAAAGTGTATCAATCAGTTATGGGATGATTGGGAGGAGTGCTAATCAAGAAAAGAGGATTTTCTGGGTTAATTACGCGGTTAGATCAAATCAGGGCAGAATTAGGGGGATTGGAGGGCCGAAAAAGGAAAGAACGCGTGAAACCGAAGGAGCCAGGCGGCCATCTCGGAATGACCGTCGGGCCTGGCGGTCATAGGCGCCCAAAAATTGATTTTTTGCCCGATTTTGTTTCTAATTTGATCCTACATGGTATTGGCCCAGATGTCCGCCTAGAATTTTGACCATTAAGAGGTGCACGATCCCTGCACTCCCCAGAACTCTATAAATAGGACCTTCAATCACATCCAAAAGGACACAATCTCTCTTTCACATACACCCCCATAAGCTTCAGTGCTTGGAGAAACTCTACCTCTCTAAGTCCAAAAATATTTAGATAGGCAAAAAATATGGAGGAATTTCATGGTGAAGCATCAAGAAAGAGGCCAGCAAGAGAAGATCAAGAGGAGGAAGCAATCAAAAGCAATTTGGAAGCCAAGAAGATGGAGAATCCAAGTAGAAGAACCTGATGCAAGCAGTCTCAGAAAATAATTCATATCTCGAGTTTTAGAAGTCAAATTACTGTGATCTTGGATTTTCTAGAAAGCTAAGAGGGAGATCTACAACTTTACTGTTGAGCCAAGAAGCTGAATCGGCTGTTTTCATTGTCTAAAATCTAGTAGAAGATGACCCACAGATTCTGTCCAACAACCAAGATAAGTACTCTAATCCCTTTTTGATTGTGAATCTTATTGATTGCTATTTGCTGGTGATTTGGTGATGATAATGATAGTTTTGATGATGTAAGTGCTGTGTGATGCCATGACAAGAACTACGTAGGCTTTGAACCCGGTCGCCGGGGTACATTGGTGGTTTCTAGTGGTGTAAACTCAAGCCCAATTATTTTTATTTTTCTTTTTATTTCAATTTAATTTTGCTATTTTATGTGACTTATTTCCACACAACAAACACTTTTCACATGGCATATAATTTCCCCTCAATTGCACAAAGTTCCGCCCCAACACGGATGGGTGCCTAACACCTTCCCATCCGTGACGAACCCCCAGGCCCGATATCTTTGGTTCGCTAATTGGTTGCCTTAAACGGAGTCATTGGGATTCAAGGACGGTTTTTCCCAAATTTTGTCCTATAATAAAATCCGGGTGGCAACTTCAAAAGTATTGGGTGACGATTAAGAAGAAGGTGTAAGGGAATAAGTGAGGAGGCCCAATGAAAAAAGGTTGGGTCCTCACACCACCAAACCACCACGTCCAACATCCAAAACACCATAACCCACAGCCACAAAACCACCATTAACGACATCACAACAACCCCCATGCAACCCGTATCCACAGAATGAAAACACAAAGCAAGCCAAACCCAAATAAATCAGTTCCAATTCAACCCGCATACATCAATCCAAGAGTATCTTAATCAACCCAACATCAATCACAGAGAGGAAGGGGATTAATTCGGCGGGAGCAACTTACCCCGACGGCGGTGCGAGTTGCAGAGGCAGAGGAGAGATCGGGCGGCGCGATTAAGAGGAGGAGCGGCGGCAGCGTGCGAGGCGACGTGTTCTTTGCCTCGGTGGTGACGAGCTCGACTTGTCTGTGGTGGCGGGCACGAGCAGATGCAGGGAGGAATCCGGCTGCGGCAGTGGCTACTAGAGGAGGAGGAAGGGTTGACGAGGAATGGCAGAGGAGAATGGAGGAGTACTGTGATGGCGGTATGACACAGAGCGGCGGCTATGTTATAGGGGCATGCACAAGGTGGAGGAGGAAGAAGAGGAAGGTTATGGAGTCGGTGCAACGAGGCTGAAGATTTAAAGGAGAAGAAGAGAGTAAGAGGACAAGGGGAAGAGGAAGAAAATATTAGGAAGAGAAGATTAAACAGGAAGGAGAAGGAATGGAGAGTGAAGGGGAAGAAGAAGAAAGAGTAAGGAAGAAGAAGATGAAAAAGAAAAATCGGGAAGAAAGGAAAATGTGAGGAAAAAGAATAAATGGGAAGAAGAAAAAGGAAAAAGAAAAAGGAAAAGAAGGAAAAGGGGAAAAAGACAAGGAAAAGTTGGCCCGGGAGAGAGAAAGCGTGTGACTCGGTGTCGGAAGAATTATTAGTCCGTGAATAGACCAAGATACCCTCACGTTCGACTTTTAATTCCTTAACGACAAAAGGGCATCTTCGTCTTTCCAAAATTCCATCGCGGTCCGAAAATACAACTTAGGCTCGGAAAATCCGATTAATTCTTTTGAGCGTTGTGCAAGTCTCGAAATTGAATACCGAAGCTCGGTAAGCTGTATAGAATTTTTTGGTAATTCGGAATAACTCTTGAAATTAAAATTCCAAGGCTCGGATGACAGTGGAGAATACTCTAGAATGCCGCGTATTCTTCAGAGAACGGAATCCGAGGTTCGATATTCTTGGTAAAATTCTCGGAACTAACTTGGAATGGTAGAATTCTTGTTTAACAACAGTAAAAATTTATTATCCATCGTAAAAGTCAAAACGGCTCGGTAAAATTACAAAAATTTTACCCGGGTCGTTACACTTTAACTTTCAGGTTATAATATATAAATAAAAAAGAAGTTTAATATGAGAAATATACAAGAAAAATATTATAGTAATTTATTAGAACTTTAAAAACTATCTAGATATTGTCAAAATTACCAAGCTAAAAGATAATGATAAAAATAGTAATTCTACAATGCTCCAACCTACATAAAAAAGATATTCATATGGCACCAAGCAAAATAAAAAAATTATAAATATATGAGAGAAATAATTTATTAACAAAAATAAAAAAATTGTTCACTTAAGAAAAAATTGTTCAAATATAAAATAACCACAATTTTAAAAAATAAGATAAAATATGAAAAAGGATAATATATTAAATAAAAAAATTGATCTGATTATTAGAAGAGGTTGTTCAATATTTTAAAGATTTTCATTAGTTAATCTTGTATAATTTGATAATCTCTTTTCATCTTGAATTTTATATTTCCAATAATAATGGAGATGAAAATGAAAGCATGTTCCTTATGATAAGAGAGTTAATTTTGTCATTTAAAGACCAAACAACAAAAAAGTAAAGTGGGGAATATTGATGGAGGAGTTCAAATATGGATTCCAAAAAAGAATTGTTGGCTTGGGCTGGCATGTCGAGCATACAAATGTAGAAGACGGACGGGAAAATTTACATTTCATTGGGAATATCCAAAAGGACCAAATCAAATCAGGTCCATAAATAAAATACAAATGAGAATCCTTCTTCTTTCCCTGTACTCCTACTGCACTCCAGATCCAAGGAAATTCAAAAAGCAAAGCCCAAATAATCAATCAAACCGATTTCGATTGTTGACCCAAAGGAAAAAAAAAAAAAAAAGAAAAAGAAAAGCATCGAATTCGAATCAGATATCATCAAACAAAACCCGAACAAAAAAAAAAAAGAAATAAACAAAAGACATGGAGATGTGAATTATATATCACTTCATTATTAATAATCCACAACAAAATTCAAATCCTCACTCCCTCCCTCTCTTCCTTTCTCCCTCCTCACTCTTCTCTCTCTCTCTCTCTCTCTAACGGCTACTTCCTCACTCTTTCTCCTCTTCTCTCGCTACCTTGCCCAAACAGAAACACCATAGCCTGCTCTACATCTCTTCTTCTCTCTGTGTGTGGTGTTTAGGACTTCACATTTCCACCGGAGATGAAGCATTTTATGCAGCCAAGAAACGCGATCTTGCGAGAGGCACAGGGAGCCAACTCCCCGGACCCGTCGCCGCTGCTACAATCGCCCAACCCGAAATCGAAGCCCCCGCCATCGCCGTCCTCCTCGCGCAGGCTAAAATCAGCCAAGGAAAACGCTCCGCCTTCAGATCTGAACTCAATGCCCTCCGTCTCCGCCGCCGCCGCCAGGATCAGGAGCCCCTTGCCCCCTCGACCTCCTTCCTCTAATCCTCTCAAGCGCAAGCACAGCTTGGACACCGTGCCGGAGAGTGCGGTTGCCGATGACGGTGTGAAGGTAATTACCGGCTTGTTTCTAAATCTGGTCATGAAACCCTAGCTTTTTGTCGGCTTCCCCGTTTATTACTAAGTTTTAATTCTTATTGGACTCTGTTTGGCTCTTACCTAGTTCTGAGGTTAGTATCTGTTTGGTTTTTACCTAGTTTTCAAGTTTTTTCAGTTTTTTTTTTTTAATGTTCAGATTCAATGATCAAATGATGGAAAATTGAGGTTTACATGTTGTATCGTGTGTTTTTCTCTTCCTCTGAATGGTTAGGTAATAGTTCGAATGAGGCCAGTGACCAAAGACGAGCAGGAAGGAGATAGGATAGTTCAGAAAGTTTCTGATACTTCCTTGTTAATGGACGGGCACACTTTCACTTTTGACTCGGTGGCCGATACTGAGACAACTCAGGCAAGACCTTAATCGACATGTTTCCTTTCCCGGCTTTAATTTGGTGATGTATTATAATCAAACACTCACATTTTCTTTGCCATCTTAATTTCCACAGTTAGATATTTTCCAGCTTGTAGGAGTCCCTCTCGTGGAAAATTGTCTCGCCGGATTCAATAGCTCAGTGTTTGCCTACGGACAGGTCCTGTAGCTTACTAAAGTTGTTTTCTACTCGTATAACTTGAAAACATCTGATTGTGCTACTGAATTCTGTTATATGGATCAGACTGGAAGCGGGAAGACTTACACGATGTGGGGCCCAGCCAATGCGTTGTCGGATGAAGCTTCATCAAGCGACCAACAAGGCTTGACCCCCCGTGTCTTTCAAAGACTTTTTGACCGCATAAATGTGGTGAACATTGATTCTCTCCATTATAGAGGTTTCAAATGCTCGTTTTATGTTGGAAGTGTTGGCCTTACAAATGATGGTGATTGCGTTGCAGGAACAAGCTAAACATTCTGACAAACAACTCATATATCAGTGCCGTTGCTCGTTTCTTGAGGTTATTGATCATTACTATAAGTTGTAGTCAGAAATATTGCCTAGCTTAAAACTTATGTTGCTTGATTCTTCAATTTATTTTGGCAGATATATAATGAACAAATTACAGATTTGCTAGATCCAAGCCAGAGAAACCTCCAGGTAATCAGGAAGATTAACTCTTGCACCCTAACTTGCTTTGTAGTTTAAAAGATGGTCTGCGTCCTCCGTAGTCTTTTCTGATGCTTGTACCTCTCTTTCTTTTGCTTTTCTTCTTTAAATTTTTAATCTACAGTTCCATTTTCTATGAAATTTTATATATTTTGTTCCACATCTGGTGTATTTTCAGATAAGAGAGGACGTAAAATCTGGTGTTTATGTTGAAAATCTAACAGAAGAGTATGTACATACGATCAAAGATGTGACTCAGCTCCTGAAAAAGGTTTGCTGCTAACTGCATATACTGTGAAGTACCATGAATAATCTCTATGGTTTGGTTGTCTTAACTTTATGGTGCGTGAAAATATTACAGCATCTGAGAAATCTTATGATTGTCTTTATTTTTTTCAAAAGACATAGATCAAAATACTTGAACACCTTCTTAGAAATGTTGCTTATTTCCCTTTATTGTGAAAGAAGCTGGCCTGTTATCTCTATGTGCACACTGTTCTTGTGTGGAATAAGTTGGAGTTTCCCTTGCATTAATTGTTGCTTAACAGTTTTTTGGTTATGGAAGTATCACTTTGTCCAAGACTTGTTGGTAACTGATGCTAGAACTGTCTTAATTGGAGGGATTGTTTATGTCAACATATTGTATCCAGGGGAGGGTTTTAATGAGAAACCAGTGATGCATTCATATGTTTCTTACTTGGGAAATAAAGATGTAAAAGAGAGTGGCTGAGTTGTGAAATATGCTGGCGATGCACTGGAGGTAATTAGGCTCTCATAACAGGAATTGTACATCCTTGGGAACTTTTATTTTATATTCTAATAAGTTGTGACGAATGAATGGATCCTTATTCTTGGCATTCCTAGATCTAGTTCAGTATTACAGTTTGTCCAAGAGAGTTGAATTTCACCACCCATTCGCATTCTAAAATGGTTAACAAGGAAAATGAAAAAGATAAAACATATGATGTGATGAACTTCCCTTGAGGATGTGTTTCAGACATTTAGAATGTTTAATGAAGAAACTTGTAGGCTTTGCAGAAATTAATTGTGTTTGTAAAAGAAGATAGGAGTTGTCAGTCCTTTTAAAATTTTTTTTGTAAATAAATATATGAATTGTATTTGTAGTACCATTGTAAGCAATGATTTGAGGACAGTTTGTTGATGAGTTGGCCACATAATAAGATAGCCATTAATGTTCAGTCTTTTTCCAATCTGAGGTTAAGAAGAATGATACAAATTTGCCATTTGTTGTTGCAGTGATGTTTTTCTTTTTTCTTTTTTAAAATTTTGCTTTGGTAATGTTCTGATTCTACATTATATCTTCTTTGCAAATGTTTTAAACATACACATTCAACCACGACATTTCACTCTAATATGCAATGATGCACGAGCATTTAATCATAGCATTTCAACCTTCCGAGCAACGGTCAGGTTCTCTTGCACAATTTTTTTTGGTCCTTGCAACCCAGGTCGATTATAGATCAAAATTAATCTCATGCTATGTTTACCAGCTGCTCATAAATTGTGCAGGGGCTGTCCAACAGGAGGACAGGTGCAACCAGCATAAATGCAGAGAGTTCTCGATCACATAGTCTTTTTACTTGCATCATTGAATCTCGATGTAAGGTAATATTTCCACTATTTGATTATGCAATTCAGACATTTTTATCCTAAATGAAAGAGGGTACCATCATGTTTCAAGTCTGTACTTCGCTCGTAGAATATTACGATGTGGAGCTGAAGACCAAATACAGATGTTCCCGTTCTGAGTATCCTCTTTTTTCTGCATTAGTTTCATAAAGTCCCAAATGAGAATTGAGTTTGGCTTTCCAAAGAGTGACTCAATAAGTGTCTGTTGGACTTTTATTTTCGCTATAGATAATATCAATTGGACTATTCTCTTGTAGAGCATGGCAGATGGCTTAAGCAGCCTGAAAACAAGTAGAATAAATCTTGTTGATCTAGCTGGGTCAGAGCGGCAGAAGTTAACAGGTGCTGCGGGTGACCGGTTGAAGGAAGCAGGAAATATCAACCGGTCTCTCTCACAGCTTGGGTATGGTTATATACTGTTCCTTTTATTGCCTTCTTTCCAAATTTTATTAAGGTTGCTGGCCACGAGTAATAATACCTCTTGGAACTTATCTTTCTTAAATGCATTTCAGAATGGTATTTAGAGTGTTAAATTAACCTAAAATTAATGGATTATGATCTGAAAATACTTGAACTCTTAATCTAGAAAGAGAGCCCTTAGTCTCATGAAGTTATTGCTGTTTCATAACCTCTCAATTAATATACAAAGTTGACTTCTTCCAGGCTTTATTGCTCATGGATTCGACGAACTCTTTTAAGGAAACATATTGCTAAGTATGAAAAGGCAAAATTTTGAATAGCAGGCTCTTTTAATAACAAGACAAAAGAAAGAGCTCGATATGCAATCTGGAAAAAATCCACATTCTTGCAACCAGTGGAAGGAAAACCTACATGTTAAAGTTTATTGCATTCAGGAAGAATTGTGAATTGTTGAAATATCTTCAGTTACCATAACAATTTTGTAATTGTCTGCCTAATTGTGCTAAATTGTTGAAATTGCAGGAACTTGATAAATATTCTTGCTGAAGTTTCTCAAACAGGGAAGCAAAGGCATATCCCGTACAGAGACTCCAAGTTAACATTTTTATTACAGGAATCTCTTGGGGGAAATGCAAAATTGGTTATGTTGTGTGCTGTGTCTCCTGCACTAAGGTAGCAATGTGAACCATGTTGTCTTGAACTGGTCATTTTTTCTCTAGTTCTCTCTCTCTTGAGTTGGAAATTCACATGATTTAATAATGCAGTTGCAAAAGTGAGACTTCCAGTACATTGCGGTTTGCACAGCGTGCAAAGGCAATCAAGAACAAGGCAGTTGTTAATGAAAAGACAGAGGACAATGTGAATTACCTGAGAGAAGTAATAAGGCAGCTGAGGGTAAAATCTATTTTTCAATTTGCCTGAGTTACTTTGTGTTTGCAAAACTGTACACAGACATGATTCAATTGGATGCAATGCAACAGGATGAACTAGAGCGTGTGAAGGCAAATAATAATAAGTCAACTGGATGGGATCTCCGTAAAAGTTTAAATGTATTGCGAAGCCTTAATGCAAACCTTCCATTACCTAAAGTAGATGAGGACGGGGATGAGGAGATGGAAATCGATGAGGAAGCTGTTGAGAGGCTCTGCATTCATGTAGGTTTGCAACCATCAGCCACTGAAGCACGCATTTCTCTCATGGAGAAAAGATGTATGAGAGAACAAGATGCTGAGGATACAGATGTTGATATGGAGGAGAGCACACCTGAACGAGTTGAGGCACATGAAAGTATGAGTCCGAATAATGCTGAACCTGCTAGAAACATCTCAGGTCATGCAGATTCATGTACGAAACTCTCGGATGAGGAAACTATCGCTGTCACTAAATTGCCAACTGAAGAACTGGCAAGCAAAACGACAGAAGTTGGTTCTTCTTCTACATCTGATTCTCAGAATGGAGTTTCTCTTGGTGTCTCAGAAGCAGCTGAACCCATTGAGGAGTCCCATAATTCTTCAAAGAATTGTGTCTCTCCTTGCGTAAGCATTGTTCCCTGTGAAATATCTCCAGTCCTTAAATCTCCAACTGCAAGTGTTTCGCCGAGAATTAATAGTAGCAGGAAAAGTTTGCGAACTTCATCAATGTTAACTGCTTCACAGAAAGATTTGAGGGCTGAAAGCAAGTCTGATTCAGAGGGAGCGAACCTGTCTTTCGGAAAATCTGTGGAAACTGACTCTTCTAAACCCTTGGCTTCTCACAGTAACAAAGCTTTTCGTGCACCAACTGAACATTTAGCAGCTAGCCTCCAGCGTGGCCTGGAAATTATTGATGGCCACCGCAAGAGTTCAGCGTTCAGGCGATCATCCTTTAGGTTTTCCTATAGACCTGCAGAATCTAAGCTGGCTCTGCTTGTTGAAAAAGTTAATAAGGGTGTGCAAACTTCTTCTCAATTTGATGAGATGCCAGGGCTAGGCCCATCTGATTTTTTGTGTCAGAGTTGCAAGACCAAATCACAATTTCAGGTGAAAGATTCTGATGACAGCTCAAATTTGCAGTTAGTACCTTTGGAAAACTCAGAGGGTACAGATAAATGCAAAATACAAGTTCCCAAAGTAAGTTCCAGGCTGCATCATGATATTTGTTTTACTTGTCCTGACTTCCCCCTTTTATGTACCCAGATATCTGATATTTTATTCGTTATAACACAGGCAGTGGAGAAAGTATTGGCTGGAGCCATCCGCAGAGAAATGGCACTGGAAGAATATTGTGCCAAACAAACTTCAGAGATTATGCAGCTTAACCGCCTGGTAGTGTGATATTTTTGCCCACTACCACTATAGATTTTATTTTATTATTTGTTATATTGACTCAATGGGTATCATATATAGGTGCAGCAGTACAAACATGAGAGGGAGTGCAATGCCATTATAGGGCAGACTCGGGAAGACAAAATCCTTCGGCTTGAGAGCCTTATGGATGGTGTGTTGCCGACTCAAGATTTCATGGAGGAAGAGTTGGCATCACTCACGTGTGAGCACAAGGTATAACTATTTTGCAGATATGCATGTTACCAGTTCACATTTTAGATATAATCTTACGTTTTAATTACAGCTTTTGAAGGAGAAATATGAGAATCACCCTGAAGTTCTAAAGGCGAATATTGAGCTGAAAAGGCTGCGAGATGAGCTTGAAAATTATCGAAATTTCTGTGATTTGGGTGAAAGGGAAGTGCTGTTGGAAGAGATTCAAGATTTAAGAAGCCAATTACAGTACTACATAGAATCTCCATCTTCATCCACCTTGAAAAGGACTTCACTACTAAAATTGACCTATTCGTGTGAACCCAGTTTGGCTCCACCTCTTGTGACAATACAGGAGTCAAGTCAGGGTTGCACTGAAGAAAAATCTACTGAAGATAGTGCTGAAGAGAAACTAGAGAAACTTGAACAAGAAAGGATGCGTTGGACTGAGATAGAGAGCAAGTGGATTTCACTTGCTGAAGAATTGAGAGCTGAACTTGATGCTTGTAGGGGGCTTGTTGAAAAACAGAAGCAGGAGCTAGATACAGAGAAGAGATGTGCCGAAGAGCTAAAGGAAGCGATGCAAATGGCCATGGAGGGGCATGCACGAATGCTTGAACAATATGCTGATCTTGAAGAAAAACATATTCAATTACTTGCCAGGCATAGGAAGATCCAGGATGGAATAGATGATGTCAAGAAAGCAGCTTCTAAAGCTGGGGTCAGGGGTGCTGAATCAAAGTTCATTAATGCCCTTGCTGCTGAAATTTCTGCACTGAAAGCAGAAAGGGAGAAAGAGAGGCGATATTTTAGAGAAGAAAATAAAGGACTTCAGGCTCAGTTAAGGGAAACTGAAGAAGCTGTCCAAGCGGCAAGGGAGTTAGTTGTGAGGCTAAAAGAAGCAGAAGAAGCTATCGCTGTTGCTCAGGTGAGCTCAGAGTTGCTTTTCCTTGTTTATATGATATCATTCATATAGCATACATGCAGTTGGGAAAGCAGAGTATTATAAACAAGGTGAAATATTAGTCTGATAATGAATAAACGGCAAACCCATTAGTCTGAATCTTCAACTCTGGTCCGTGTTTCATAGCTGCTTATTTTTCTCTTCTTTCTGATACTTTGCGTTCAATATACATGTGTGCGCCACATGTAAATGGACTCTGATTCCTCATAGCTGCATGGTTTATTACTGTCTATATCTTCATGGATGCCTTTTCGGTGAACACTCTTTTGGTTAATGCTGCTTTTGGTACATTATCCTTGGCTTGCACGCTGTCTGTTTTGTGTTGCCTTGTTTAAGTGAGAAGTTGCAGTCCTCCACTAATGTTAGATGCTGAGTAAATGCCTTATATTTTGTGTTCAGTCCTGCACTAATGTTAATGCTGACAAAATGCCTCATATTTTGTGTTATCTTGTGCTAGTCAAAGTTTTCTATCTCGTTCAGTTCCTGTTTTTGAAGCACTGTTTTCCTTCAAAATTGTAAACTTTTGGCAGAGGCGAGCCATCGAGGCAGAACAAGAAGCTGTAAGTGCCAACCAGCAGATTGAGAAGTTGAAGAGAAAGCATGGAGAGGAAATTAACACTCTCAATCAGCTGCTTGCCGAGTCTCGGCTACCAAAAGAGGCAATAAGGCCCGATTACAACGATTTTGGAACAGCCAATTATGATATTGGTGAGCCTCATAGTGAAGGTGACCAGCAATGGCGACAAGAGTTTAAGCCATTCTATAATGGTGAAGATGAGTTAGCACAACTTGTGGAACCCCCCTCATCATGGTTTTCTGGGTACGATCGGTGCAACATATAGAAAACGTTAAGAAATTTGATGTATTGTACTCATTAGTTAGTGCGTGATACATATATATATATATATATAGCTTCAAAGTTGTAGTTTGGTGTTCATTTAGCTTGATACCAGTTCGTTCTCACAATTTGTGAGGGCCAATCTCTAGTATCTCTTGTGGGCTTTGTATGTGCAATTCACATTCCTGAATTTCATAAAAATTGAATGGATATGATATATTCTTTTCAACTTCTACGTTTTGTTTTTCAATCACTTATGCTTGTGTGTTCCCAAAACTGATGCATGCGTGTATATTTCTGCACCTTCCATGCATATATTAGGGCATGTGGGAGCACAAAATCACGAGACATTCGCATGGATGCACGCCGTCGTGCTTTATGCATTGATGATGATGATGGCCAAATCAGTTCCATACCGAAACTTGTGGTATGCAAAGGGGAAGGAAGGCAGAAGACTCTTATTTTGTATTGTATTGTAGTAGTTATCAGAGGTTTGGGCTTTTCAAGTGGATATGGTGGACCCCCATCTTATAGAGACAATAGACCTTTACAAAGATCTGAAGGGAAAACTATAATGATATACTCAAGCTTAAGATCATTTATATGTTTGGTTTGGGTGTCAATAGGATAGGAGGCAATGCCCAAGTGGATAGAGAAGTATGTCCATGGCTCCCTCTGTGCCATATGGGAAGCAAAAGCAGACAGTCCACACAAGTAGTCTGGCAGCCTTCCCCGTTAACATGAGTCTATCTTGTCATGGTCCTCATGGAGACCATAAAACACAAGGCTTGTGGCCTTGTCTTCTCTTAAATGAATCCATCCATTTCTTTGGACCATTTTTGATTTAGCAGACCAGGAATTGATTTACTGTGATCATAGAGCAAAGGAGTCTGGGGGATGCATGTACATCACAAAAGCTTATACAAAGTTTTAAACCCTAGTCATTCCTTTGAGTCCAGTCGTAGCCTCCTATTATGATTCAAAACGAAAAAAAAAAAAATCTTAACCATTCCTTCCATACTAGAAACTGCATTTAGGAGGAATGGAGTTTGAAAGTGACATTTAGATAGCAATGTGGGTCGGTATGGGAACAGTGAGAAACCATTTCTGGCTCTCTAGCAAAAGAACTTTCGATATAATTCTCAAGGTTTCTTGAATTTGACTTTGAAAAATTGGGTAACGTTTTTTTTCCCATTTGCTATGGATTCCTCGATTTATTATCAAGGTTAAGACTTGAGAGGTACCCCTTAACAGTTGTACTACATGCAATAAAATTGGAGGAGGTTGGATAGTTATGTTTGGTGAAACGAAATGATAGTGATACTTGATTAGCCAATGTTTTCTACCAGCAGCTGCATCAAAGATCACACCAACCAAAGTTAAAAGCCAACGCTTCTTGAGGCGAAAAAAAAGATTACATAAAAAAGAGGAGAGGCTGTTAACTGGTTGTGTTATGTAGAGCTGCACTATAGAAAAGAAAACCACAGTCAGTGACAGCCACGTAAAAATGGACCACCTTCTAGTAATCATTATTTTTTTTTTTTTTGATAATGTAGTAATCATTAATTATGACCCTACAAAACAAACACATTCCATCAATCTCTCCTAATCATACTTCCTAATCTGGGGCCCATATTTGCTTTGGTATCACCGCAGTCACTTGTGGAGTAAAGAATTTTCATCTTACCTCCGCTAGCTGTGCAGTAAAGAACAAAAATGTTTTTCCCACATTGCCCCCCCTTTTTTTTTCAGTGTTTTATTCTTAGGTTTTACAAGCTAAGACTCGAACTTAAACTCGAGGCCTTCCTTCCATACTGAAAATAATCTTAGTACCACTTGATCTCCGTTGCCAATGAGCTATTATCTGATTATATTACGTATTGAAAAAGCTTTGTTAGCTACTGGCTGCTTTACCCAATTATCTAAAAACGGCTTTACCATTTATCTAAAAACGTTAAAGAGGTTGACTATGTGCTAGAAACATAGAGGGAATGTAATGATGCAATTCACTCCTGCAAATTATTTGGATTTGCAACAAGCTTCCATTTTCTACCGTTACAAACTTGTTCAGCATTCACAAATGTTTTTGTATAGAGAAAATAACATTACATTAAATATTCTTTTTTAAAAAAATCACAATGACATCAAATAAATTTGGTTGAGAAGTTACCTTAAGTAATTCCATAACCAGGGGCGGATTCAGGAATATTGTTCAGTGTAAACAAATAAAACAAAACATCAAACATTATATAACCAAGTTGAAATTTTAGTGTCAAACATAAATTAAGTATTATAATTATTTTATATATGTTCTGATATCTTGGAAAAGTCGTTATAATTATTGGGTTAAGATAATTAGCATGTGCTATGAGTGTTTAATTAATAGGCTAATTATTGTTAATTAGTTATTTAATTTAATTACCTAACTATGAGCTTAATCGGTTTTAATTATGACAAATTTTGGTTAAGATTATTCTACTCTACTCTCTAAACACCTAAACAAACATATGATCTGAATTCTTGATGTTTGGAATGAGTGGAATTATTGTTAATTATTTATTTAATTTAATTACCTAACCATGAGCTTAATCGGTTTTAATTATGACAAATTTTGGTTAAGATTATTCTATTCTACTCTCTAAACACCTAAACAAACATATGATCTGAATTCTTGATGTTTGGAATGAGTGGAATAGGCATGAGCAAGTAGAATAGGCTTGTTGAGAAAGCATGTATGAAAAGTCGCTTTCAATCGCCCATGGTGACCTTGGTTTTTGGAGTCACATGCTAGGGCAGCTCCCACACATATAAAACCTAGTATACTACTTATTTGATCTCTGTAGGAGCTTGATAAAAGGTCTGGAAACCTTTCACGACGGATTCTTTTGATTCAGTCCAACCTAGGATGATCAAACCTAGGAATCAACTAAGATGTGCAAGTCAACCAGCTAAAAAAATCGAATATGAACGTTCAGACGCCAATCGTGCCAGATCCCGATACAGCTGACAGTGACTTGTGACCATTGGATTTAGAGGCTGCTTCTTCCCCACCTCTATAAAAGCAAGATTGAAGAACTCAACTTAGAGCTGCTACTGTGAAATTCTATTTATCAAGAAAGCTTGAGTTATGCTTGCAGTTCTCCATTGAGTCGAAATTGTGAAATCTTGAGGAGTGAGTATTGAGCTTAATTGTAATTTTTGAGTTGTTCATAGAAGATGCTTTATTTTGAGAGTTACACACATCTTAGTCTTTTGATGCTAGAAGAGTATCTCAGTCGACTACCGGACTAATCTCTCCCCGTGGCTCGATGCGTCACTCTTGTAAGGTGGGACCACTACCAATAGCACAAGTTAGGCTCGAGATTAATTCTACTAAGTTGGGATTCAGCAAACTTGAAGGGTTTGTGGTGAGTGATAGGTTTGAGCTTAGCCTAGGAAAAAGCTTGTAAAAGGTTGTGGTTGAACACGTCAAAAGTCAAGTATAAATCTCAAGGTGGAATTATTGAGTAGTGGACGTACTCCTGCGTGAGGAACCACTCTAAATCCTCTATGCAAATCTCTCCAACTCTTCTCTTAAGTGTGTTCATAATCGCGCAGTTTTAGATACCGAATAGATTTGGCATCAACGACACCAAATTGGTGATTAAGCAAAAAAGGCTAATTCACCCCCTCCCAACTCTTAGCCAATTTGGGCCTATAATAATATGTACTGTAGAAAACCTGCCAAATAGTAAGTTAATATTTTTTCTAGAACTAGTAAGTTATTATTTAGGTAAAAGAAAATTGTTTTTTCAGTATATTTATATCTAGAAATTAAATATACTTAATGGAAGAAAGAATCATTAAGGTTTTTTTTCTTGGAAATGAGAAACAATGAATGATTAATTCTGATGACCAAAACATGAGCTTAATATGGATTATTAATGACTAATCATATTTAGTGAATAATTATCTATTGATTTTGATGATTAACAAACCTGGTTAGATGTTTGCATATGTTTGTGTTGAATAACATGCAGCGTGGTTTCTTACAAGAACCACACAAAAACCACGAGACTTGGTTTCTGGAAGAAACCACACTTTACTGTCAACATCTGAAGTGGTCCTGTTGCAAGTTGCTGGTGGCCCAGGTGGTCCTCACAGCGCTAATGCTCAACCCCCAACTACTCCAACGGGCAGACAAAGTGGTCCATGACAGAGATGAAGACCTGCAATACTTATCTCTCACCTCCAAGCTCAATTATCAATTGTGGTCCACACTTATGGTCCCGGATTGCTAAAAATGGAATGTTTTCAAGTAATTGAGCTGTAAAGAGAGTGGACTTCTGGAAATGAACCCAACACCAGCTAGTGGATTGTGGAGTCAACTCTCTGAAGACTGATTTGTACCACATAGCCGTTGGATGAAGAGCTGAAGAGTACTTTAGAGCCGTTGGATGAAGATCTTTCTACCTACTCCCACTTGCTCAAGCTCTATATAAGGAAGAGGAATGCTTCTTGAAAAAGCATCCCAGCCAATTTGAAAAGTGCTTTGAAGTCTGCAATTGTGCTTGCACCTGAGTTATTTGTTGAACTTACACTTGAGTTTATTCTTGTTCAACTAGTTGTTTCAAAGGGTAGTGTTTTAGGCAAGACTAGTATGTAGTTTTGCTGGGATCTCAAATCTATAATTAGATTTGGGGAAAGGTTAGAGTTTAGCCTGGAAAAACTTGTAAAGGTTTGAGCTGAGCCTGCAAAAGCTTGTTTCTTGTAAAGGTTAGAGTTTAGCCTGGGAAAAACTTGTAAAGGTTAGAGCTTAGCCTGCAAAAGCTTAGTTTCTGTAATAGGTTGAGGCTGATCCTGAAAAAGCCTAAGTTAGTGAGGGTTTGAATTCCTAAAGGAGGGTCCTTTAGGTAGTGGAGTACCTGGTGAGGGGGAACTACTCTAAAATCACTGTGTCATATTCTCTCTTCCCTCTGCTCTCTTATAATTCTGCTTGTGATCACTGTCTGTTCTGCGGGTGAGTGGTTTGTGAAGAAACCATTTGGTTTTTCAGAAACTAAACCAGAAACCGACTGCGATTAAGGGGTAGCTTGATTCATCCCCCCTCTCAGGCCTATCTGGGCTAACAATTGGTAGCGGAGCCACGTCCTCAGTACAAAGGAGTAACATTCAAAGGCAAAGATCATGGCTTATGAGGGAAATAGCATCAACAAAGAACCCTACTTCGATGGTGTAAACTTTGATTACTGGAAGTTCAGGATGAAGATCTTCCTTGAAGGAAAAGATCTGGAGATGTGGAATATAGTCCAGCATCCTTATACCTGAGCACTGAGGGACATGTAGTTCTGGTCAGAAGAGGAGCTCAAAAAGGCTAAGCTTGATGCTCAAGCCAAGATGGTCCTTCTTTGTGGAATAAGTGAGTGTGAGTTTCAAAGAGTCAGATCTTGTGAAACTGCCTATGAGATCTGGAGGCTTCTATGTGTCACTCATGAAGGCACAAACCAAGTGAAGGAGTCAAGGCTCAATCGTCTCATGAGGGACTATGAACTGTTTCAGATGGTTTCTGGTGAAACCATACAGGAGATGGATACTCGCTTCACAATTATGTGCAACAGCCTTGCAACTCTTGGGAAGGTTATCACACATAGAGAGAAGATTGCAAAGGTACTTAGGTCTCTACCTAAGGAGTGGGAGCCCAAGGTTACTGCCATAGAAGAAGCTCAGAACTTGAACACTCTCACCTATGATGAGCTGATTGGCAAGCTTATAGTGCATGGTTCTAAGCTTGAATCCAAGGAACCAAAGAAGAAGGACCTGGCCTTAAAATCCTAAGAATCTGATGATGACAGTGATTCAGATGTTGCACTCCTTACAAAGATATTTGTAATATACTTCAAGAAGAAGCAACTCAAGGGAAGAAGTCCTAAAGGTGTGAAGATTGATGAGCCTAAAAAGGACTCCCTGACATGCTTTGGTTGCAACCGCCCTGGTCACATCAAATCAGAGTGTCCCTACCAAAAGAAGAACATATATGATTCTTCAAAAACCAAAGGGAAGAAGGTCATGGTTGCTTGGGATGACTCGGATTCTTCAAGTGATTCTGAGACAGATGAGGATGCAAACTTGTGTCTCGTGGCTCAAGAAGATTCTGAGGTAGATGACTCACCTGATTTTACTTTTGATGAATTACAAGATGCTTTTGCTGAATTGCATGATAGATATAAGGAAGTTCTTAAAAAGAACAAAGCATATAAGAAACACATTGATTTACTTGAATATGATGCTAATGCACATAGAAATGCATATAAAAATCTTGATACTGCTCATACTGAAGTTTTTAGGTCATATGAAACTCTGAAAGCTGAAAAAGTTGCTTATAGTGAACTAGAAAAGTTAAATGCTTCTGGTGTTGCTAATAGTGAGTTGTTGGTTATGGAAAATAGTAAGCTAAAAGAGGAAGTTAGAGATCTTAAACATTCTCTTGAGAAATTCACCAGTGGAATAGAAAACTTAAATATATTGTTAGGACAGCAAAGACACTCTGTGCAGAAAGAAGGAATAGGGGCTACACATGTGGTTTTTTAAAAACCAAACACTTCTGTGCATTTTTTCAAGGCAGGATCTGATGTGCCTGTTACTACTCATGTGCATGCTAACAAACAATATCAGACTGCTAAGAATGCTAAGATCAGATCCAGAATGCAATATAGACACAGATCTCCTAACAAGGCATACAAACCAAATGATTCCAGCGTGGTTTTTAACAAACCAAACCAGTATGTGCCATTTGTTCGAACTAGGTTTGGAAAACCATATGCACCTAAGACAAACATGTATCCACCTAGGAGAAACTATCATATGTATTCACATGGATTCAATGCATCTCATATTACATGCTATTGCTGTGGTAAAGCTGGTCATGGTATTAGAACCTGCTGGTTTAAGAAGAGAAACAGTAATGTGAAGTATGTGTGGGTTCTGAAAGGAACCAAGCCTAATTCCAAAAGGAACCAAGTATGTTGAGCAACCACCTGATTTTGAATGTCATGGCCATCCTGAGCATGTTTATAAGCTTAAAAAGGCATTATATGGACTTAAACAAGCTCCTAGAGCATGGTATGATAGATTAAGCTCTTATCTTGTGTCTAAAGGCTTCTCTAGAGGCAAAGTTGATCCAACATTGTTTGTTAGAACTAACAAAAGTGATGTTATCATTGTGAAAATCTATGTTGATGATATTTTGTTTGGAGCTACTAATGATTTGCTTTGCAAGGAATTTAAGAAGCTTATGCATAGTGAATTCAAAATGAGCATGATGGCTAAGCTTAATTACTTTCTGGGATTTCAAGTTAAGCAGCTTGATGGTGGTATTTTCATTAATCAAGCTAAGTACACTCGGGAGTTGTTGAAGTGCTTTGGTTTGAGTGAAACCAAGCCTAGTGCCACCCCTATGAGCACATCCACCAAACTTGACAAGGATGAACACGGTAAGGATGTTGATATAAAAATGTATAGGGGCATGATAGGTAGTCTTCTTTACCTTACTGCTATAAGACCTGATATAATGTTTAGTGTATGTTTATGTGCATGATTTCAATCATGTCCTAAAGAGTCTCACCTTAAAGCAATTAAGCGCATATTTAAGTATCTTAAGGGAACATCCTCTCTTGGTTTATGGTATCCTAAAGTCAGCACTGTTGAGCTAACAAGTTATTCAGATGCAGGTTTTGTAGGGTGCACATTAGATCGAAAAAGCACAAGTGGGATATGCCAATTACTTGGACAGTCTCTTGTGTCTTGGTCAAGCAAGAAGCAAAATTCTGTTGCAACCTCAACCACTGAGGCTGAATATGTTACAGCAGGAGCTTATTGTGCACAAGTCCTATGGATGAAACAAACTTTAAGTGATTATGGACTAACATTTAATTGTATGCCAATCTATTGTGACAGCTCTAGTGCTATTAACTTGACCAAAAATCCTGTACAACACTCTCGGACCAAGCACATTGAAGTAAGGCATCATTTTATCCGAGACCATGTGTTGAAGAAGGATGTGGCAATTGAATTTGTGAAGACTGAAAATTAGCTTGCTGATATCTTTACAAAGCCACTCAAAGAGGATCAATTCACCAAGATCAGACTTGAACTTGGAATGTGTAACTTACCTTGACTCTTTTGCTTACTTGGTTTGATACTTGGTTTTATTCTTGGTTTCATACTTGGTTTTATACTTGGTCTTTGAACAAACCATGCATCCTCTTATTATGTGCATACATGACCATATTAGTTTTATTGCATTCATTACACCTCATACACACACGTTCACATTGCATTCTGGCATATGAGGAAATGTCTTGAGGCATTATGATCATCAGTTAAGGCAAATGGAAGAATGGATAATCTTGGTCTTTGGAGAAACCAAATATTCTGCAGTCATTATCCAATGGACAAAAGCATCTCTTCAGGCGGGAATTCTAAATCAGAAGGACTCTGATAAATTCAAATGAAAATAATTTAAATTTTGGGCGCCTTGGAAGCTGGCAGATTGTGGACAGAAGGTAACTTGGTTTTAGGGAAAAACCAAATGTTCAGTAGTTATTACCCAACAGACAAAAGGTATCTTGGCAAGTTGGGGGAGCAAATCTGAGTACTTTGGAAAAGTCAAAAAGAAGATATCTGGTGGGGTTAATCACAGGTTCTTTGCTGGTATAAGTTGAAGGTCAAAGTGGTCCAAATAATTCAAAAAGTTGGGGACCACAGTGGGTCATACCCGACTAGGGATGGCAATGGGTGTCTGTTAACGGGGAATCCGCGGGGAATCCCCGAATGGAGAACGGGGATGGGGGCAATTTTCCCCCCGCGGGGATGGGGACGGGGGACGTTTTGGCCCCGTGGGGAATTTGGGAATGGGGGCGGGGAATGTTCCCCTCGACCCACGGGGACCCCGAAATAAGCAAATATACAAAAATGCCCTTGAGTCATTATCCGATTAACCAATAAGTTGGAATTGGGGAGTAAGCAAAATTTTTGAGATGCAATTGTTGAGTTAGTTGAATGCAACAATTGGATTTTATTTTAGTATTCTAGTATGTAATCAAGAGTAAAGACAATGAACTAGTAACAATCTTTAATTTTCTTGTCTTATATTTTGAATCATGTAAGCCAAAATAATTAAACTAGTAATAATTTTTAATTTTATTGTCTTATACTTTGAATCATGTAAGCCAAAACAATTAAATTTGTTTATAAGTTAGCTTTGATTACTTTTTAAAAAATATATATTTTACCAATTTTTATCTATCAAATTGGAGAATGGGTCCCCGTGGGGATCCGATTCCCTGCGGGGAACAGGGATGGGAGCAATTTTCCCCCCGAACGGGGAATGGGGATGGGGACGGGGGAACATTTCGAAAATGGGGGTGGGGGTGGGGAACCTTCCCCCGCGGGGACCCCGACCCATTTCCATCCCTATACCCGATAAAAGCGGAAAAAGTGGGGGAAGAAGTAAATGCATTTGACCGTTACTTCCACCCGTGATCTGTTTCGATTCCTTTGCCACTCTCTCCAATAATCCATTCCCTTAACCGGTCACATCCACTTCTTTTTAAACCCCACACACACTCCTTCCTCAATACAAATTCTCATTCACTCACAGCTCTATCCCTAAACCCTTCTCTCTTCTAAACCAAAGTTGCTTTCAAACCCAAACACTCACAAGATGAGGAAGAGAAATACCAAAACAGCCAAGTCTAAGAAGCATGTTTCTAAACAAATCTCTTCTACCTCAAACACTACCAAACCTAAGCCACAAAATCGAGAAGAGATTGAGGCTGCCAAACTTGCATACCTCAAGAAGGTGCATGAACAAAAGGAGATGGAGGAGCTCACTACCACTCCATGTGCTGCTACAGAGGCTGATGAATCAGAGAAGTTCAAGGAGGCTTGGGAAAAGCAGGAAAGTCAGAAGGGGTCTGAAAAAGTTTGGTTTGATCGAGAGCCTTAGCCAACCATAGAGAAAAGCACTGTTCCTGAAGGGTCTTCTGCACCCTCATGGCTTAAAACACCTCTCACTAGTAATACACCTCAAACTGACCTCTTATGTCCAGATCCTATCTGTTATCGTGTTCCTACACCTGAAGATAATGAGAAAACCATCCCACACACTACCATTGATAAACCTAGTGCTAGCACAACCACCATACTTACAGAAGACCCTCCTATGCTTACCCCCAGTATGGTCACATCAATGATTGATAACTTTATTAAGCATATAGTAATTCCACCTGGTCATGATCCCAAAATATTTCGTGAAAAGAAAAGAGAGAAATTTGGGGATATGATTTCAGATTTTATCATCAAAGGCCATACTCCTCTAGAAAGCCTCATCCGAACACCCTCTAAAGAAGAAGAAGAAGCCTACTACAAAGCATTGCGTGAAGGAACTAAACTGCTAGATACTACTGAGATGGCAAGTCGTGAAGTTGGTGATAAGACCAACTTGGTTTCCGATGTGGTTTCAGCTGTGGTTCCAAAGGTGGTTTCAGCTGTGGTTTCATCTGCCAAAACCATGCCACAGACACACATTGTTTATCTCAATTTGCCTCAGCAAGAGCTAGAAGAGGATGAAGAAGGTCTGATGGCGACTGTGCTGAAAGTAAGCAAAGAAGCTGTTGCTTCTACTGTTGAGAAGAATCCTATGGTTTCTAAGAAACCAAATGAGATACCAAAGGAGACACCTATTTCGGAGTCAGTCACCAACATTGAGGCTACTGGACAGAAGAAAAGGAAGCGGCAATCAACCACTCCTAAGAAGAACACTGGGATTTCTATTCAGGAACCAACTGCTGAGGTGGTTTCAAAGAAACGAACCCCGAAACTAGTGTCCAAGGCAGAAGGGAAAAGAAAGGTTGGTGAGCCCGAACCAGAACCAGAGCCAGAGTCAGATGATGATTCAAAGGATGAATCAAAATCAGAGAATGGCGAGTCTGAGGCAGAGGCATCTGATGATTCAGAGGCTTCAAAGAAAAGGAAAAGAAGTGATGAATCCGACAATGACTTAGACTTTGAAGATGACAATGATGATGAAGAAGATAAAGGGGGCACTGCTGATGACAATGATGATTGTAATGAAGATGATGACCTAAAAGATGATGAAGAAAATCCTGCCAAACTACCAAAAAAGAAGGCCAAAACAGATCTTAAATATGCTAAGAAGAAGCGCAAAGTTAAGACTTCTGCTTTCTATTCATCACACACTGTGGTGATGGAAGACTTTGAGGAGCTTGGTGTGTCACAAATTCTAAAGAAGGTTAATCTTGGCTATATGGCAACTCTCAAAGCCAAGGCATACAAGACTGTGACAAGGGAGTTCTACAAGAATCTGAAGTCAACCACGAATACTTCTGGTGCTACCAAGATAATTACAACCAGCATCAAGGGCAAAACTGTGAAGATCACTGCTGATGACATCATTGAAGTGCTTAAGCTCAAGCCCGACAAGCTTAAGGTTGTCTATGATTATGAGAAGCATCACAAGAGAACCCCTACTGACACTGAAGCCAACAAGATTCTGTTTGGATCCTCCAATCGAAGGGGCAAGTATAGAGCTCTGTCTCCTCAGCATTGTGTTCTCATGTATATGATCACCAGGGTGGTTTTACCTCGACCTTATCATCAAACCACTGTCAAACTCTGTGATCATTGGACTTTGGCTTGCATCCTGAAAAGGACCCCCATTTTCTATGGGACTATCATCCTGCATCATATGGCCACATGCAGAGTGCCATGTCTTGGAGGCTTAATCACACTGTTGGCTCGCAAATTTTCCAAGACTCCTTCTGAGGCAGATGAACCCGAGAACCCTATCCAGATCAGTGCTTAAACTTTGTCCAAAATGAGTATCAAACCTGGTATAGATGGGAAATTTGCTGTAGTAAAGAAGACCAAGAGTAAGGTATCTAAAAAGGATGATCTGATGGTTTAGATGGATGCTATTGAGGGTACCTTGGAGAAAATCAAGGAGCAGATCGATGTTCTTGAAGAAAAAGTGATGGATTCTCTCGATCAGATTGTCTCTCTTTTTGAGTCTGATACTAATGATGAGTGATGCACTCAACTGCCTGATGCCCCTAGGACATGCATTTGCATTTTGCGTACTTCATGGTTTTACGCATGGTTCCTTACTTGGTTTTTAGACTGGTTTATTGTTGGTTCTTATGTTGGTTTTTATCGTGGTTTCTCTTTCGGACCTTGTTTGGTTCTGTTGTCTGGTTGTTACCTTATGCTATCTGGTTTTCATCTTTTGAATATTAATCTTATGTTCCTATTGCACTAATCTTGTCTCTTATTCTACCCTTTACCCTTATACTTTTTATTGATGCCAAAAGGGGGAGAAAAATGGTGCTATGATTATGAAAAGGGGAGAAAAATGTTAAAATTTAAACTATTTCTTGTTGCTGCGCTATACTCTGCTAAAAATTATTTGCAAGAAGATGTTGTTATTCGCAGGGGGAGTATTTTGGCTAAACAGACTAGCCAATGGTGCTTAGAGCACAAAAATGTTTGATATAAAGGGAGCAATAATTCAGGGGGAGTGTGCTTACTTATTGTGATATCTTAACTAACCCTGGTTTTTGCAGTAATCAACATAATGTTTGTCATCATAAAAAAAGGGGAGATTGATGACCTAAACATGAACTTAATATGGATTATTAATGACTAATCATGTTTAGTGAATAATTATCTATTGATTTTGATGAGCATATGTTTGTGTTGAATAACATGAAGCGTGGTTTCTTACAAGAACCACACAAAAACCACGAGGCTTGGTTTCTGGAAGAAACCACACTTTACTGTCAACATCTGAAGTGGTCCTGCTGCAAGTTGCTGGTGGCCCAGGTGGTCCTCAGAACGTTAATGCTCAACCCCCAACTACTCCAACGGGCAGAGAAAGTGGTCCATGACAGAGAGGAAGACCTGCAACACTTATCTCTCACCTCCAAGCTCAATTATCAATTGTGGTCCACACTTATGGTCCCGGATTGCTAAAAATGGAATGTTTTCAAGTAATTGAGCTGCAAAAAGAGTGGACTTCCTAAAATGAACCCAACACCAGCTAGTGGATTGTGGAGTCAACTCTGAAGACTGATTTGTACCACACAGCCGTTGGATGAAGAGCTGAAGAGTACTTTAGAGCCGTTGGATGAAGATCTTTCTACCTACTCCCACTTGCTCAAGCTCTAGATAAGGAAGAGGAATGCTTCTTGAAAAAGCATCCAGCCAATTTGAAAAGTGCTTTGAAGTCTGCAATTGTGCTTACACCTGAGTTATTTGTTGAGCTTACACTTGAGTTTATTCTTGTTCAACTAGTTGTTTCAAAGGGTAGTGTTTTAGGCAAGACTAGTGTGTAGTTTTGTTGGGATCTCAAATCTAGGATTAGATTTGGGGAAAGGTTAAAGTTTAGCCTGGAAAAACTTGTAAAGATTTGAGCTGAGCCTACAAAAGCTTGTTTCTTATAAAGGTTAGAGTTTAGCTTGGGAAAAACTTGTAAAGGTTAGAGCTTAGCCTGCAAAAGCTTGGTTTTTGTAATAGGTTGAGGCTGATCCCGCAAAAGCCTAAGTTAGTGAGGGTTTGAAATCCTAAAGGAGGGTCCTTTAGGTAGTGGAGTACCTGGTGAGGGGGAACCACTCTAAAATCACTGTGTCATATTCTCTCTTCCCTCTGCTCTCTTATAATTCTGCTTGTGATCACTATCTGTTCTGCTGGTGAGTGGTTTGTGAAGAAACCATTTGATTTTTCAGAAACCAAACCAGAAACCAACCACGATTAAGGGGTAGACTGATTCAACCCCCCCCCCCCCCCCCCATCTGGGCTAACAAATTCATCATTTACGCAATCAAATATATATTTCTTTAACATATGTAAATAAGCTTGGACTATATATATAAACAAAGTAAAAAAAGAGACCAAAGCTTTAAGTCATGGTAAGGCAAGATTTATATTATCCCAATAAAAGAAATGAATTAAAACCTATAAAAACTATAGAATGTGAAGTAATGACTGTATTATATAGAGATTAGATCAAACAAACCTTAATTTCTTAAGAAAAAATCTAATGATGCTTTAAAAGATTAGGAAAAGAAGAAGAGACATAATTGGAAGGAAAAAAAAAAGACAAAAATAGACAAAAGAAAGGAAAACATAAAGAAAGAGAAATAATCATATATTCTCCTGAGAATCCAATTTAGTTACAACCACTAAAATATGAATTTCAAAGCAATTAATAATTCGGCAAGTTGCGAGATTACTTGTTGCTTCTATAAAATAAAAATCCCCAACTTGGCTTGTATTGTTTATTGCTTATGATAAAATCTTGATTCGCACGCGTACCTTCAAGCAAAACTCGAAACTTGATTGATTGATTAGTAAGTATATTTTCTCACAAAGAGCATATAGACATAACTTGGCTAATTTCTTTGACTAAAAATTTTACCAAGCTTTGGCTATCAATATCTATATCAACGAAACTCATCTGATATATCTACCTGTCTTGATCAAAGGAAAATTTCATTTGTCATTAGATTATCTGCTAAACATCATTGTCAACGTGATAGAGGAAATTCAGGTAGTTATCAACAAGGTTTTGGAAGTTATTTCAAGAATTTACCTCCCTTCTTATATGTTGCCAACAATCTAAGGGCCATCTTTACTTTGAAGGATCATCATTATGTTATGCTTACTCTTATGCCCTCATAATTATATATAGCAGTTGCACCATGCTTTAGGTCTAAAATATATGGGCATCTTAATTCTTACCAAATAATGAATAATTACCCAGCTAGTGGACAAGTGTATGGCACCTCTTTTGCTACGCGATCGTTACTCTCATATTATAATTTGATTAACACAAGTAAATATTTGAAGATTTTGGTTAGTTAAACAAGTTATTGAATAGAATAATGATCAAATCCATGGATAAATAATGATGTAGGCAACTTATGATGGTAAGAAAACTATGTAAAGAGTGGTTAACGGGTTAATTACTTGAATATCTCCATCCAACTCTAGGTTAGTGGAGGAGTTGGAACTGATTTGTAAGTAACTAAATTAAATAGATTGAGATACAGACAGAAGGTAATATAATTTGATGACTGCAATGCATTATGCATATATTGCTTTCATTTTTTTTTTTTTACTCAACCTTAGGCTTTCAACCTTGAAGATGATTCGGGTACTACTTAAACTACAATAACGCTTTTATTTTAACAAAAGGTAGAGCATATAAATATATATAAAGTGGATACTGTGCTGGTACTACCATTGCCAAATTAATGCCGGGTGTTAAGGACTGATGCCAAAATTATGTGGCAATAGGGCCCTAGTTTTTAATCGTTTGATTTAGTCCTGGGAGTTGTTATGAACCATCTCAGTCAATAGGGCCTAACATTTATCCTTGATGTTCAAATCAAAGATGTAATGTAACAAAACAAATATTTCCACGTTTCTCATTCATCCATGAAGATAGAAATTGGTGTGTGTGTGTACATGTATCCATCACAAAGAAAATGTCCCACTCAGTGTCCTCTCCAAATACAACCAGACACTCCCAGATGCTCTGTTTCCAAGTTGTCTTTCTGACATTCGGGGACAAGAAAAAAATGAAATGAAAATTTTAAATAGCAAATTGAATGTCTGTTTTATATTATAACTACTTGATTATGGTTCATACAAACTGGATTTTCATATACGCTGTATTCTCTTCTCCTGTACAAAGTTTTATTAACTGAAGGCATAACTAAAAGGTCCCATGTTGGACAAGAACTGAACACATATTATTGCAAATCACTGGTATTAAAACAAACAACCTTCTTTGAATTATACCCAACTTACTTTGCACTTAATCTTTTATATTAATTTATGAACATCACTGCTCAGATCAGATTAGATGATTTTCCATGAGAAAAAAAAGGCACATATTGCAGATTTCTGTTGTTGGTGTTCAGAAATTGGATTTTATTGGCAGCCTTTCATGAGAAAGTTGCCTATGAGGGTATCTATCTACATCTGCACTCCACTACTTTATTCCTCCACTTATCCATATACAGATTTCTTTTCTTTTCTCTTTTGTTTTTTTGAACTACATATACAGATTTCCTTTCCAATACATTTGCTAAAGTTGAAGGCAACTATAAAGCTCCAGATTCCTCAGCCAAGTCAGAACTTCACTGCTGCCAACCTGTGCTTTTGAGGCTCCTGCAACTACTGGCTTGATTAGTATTAAAAAAGGACAAAAACGAAAAAAAGAAAGAAAAAGAAAAAGCAGTGACCACAAAGTGCTGCAAGTCAGGACACTCAACTCAACTATGAAAATGTCAAAAGGGCAGGATTGTCTCCAAATTCTCTCTCTTTTTTTTTTTTTTTGGTCATTCTCCAAATTCTCTCTTGAGACTTCAGTTAAAAGAGTATGCATATTTAAAGAGGATCATAGTGGAGGGCAACAGTCTTTTCTCCACATAATGAAATAAACAAAAAGGTAAGCAGAAGAGTTCAAGTTTGCTGTCAATTTGGTGAACAGTGAATTCCAAATCACTTTGGATTCCAGCTAAAAAACACAAAAGATCAATCCTTAATCATGTTGGACTTGAGAGGCCAGTCGTCCCCACTTACAGCTGGTTACAAGTAAGAGATCTAATCTATCTTCCCACAAGTAACGCGATCCATTGAAGTAAAACATAAGATCATCCAATTGCAGGGTCCACCATCAAAATATTTTTCCAGCTAAAACTGAAAGCAATGTTGAGAGATGTCACCATCCTTAAAACTGTATTTGCTCTTGCTTCGGTTTTATGAGAGATGGTTAAGAGTTTGAAGATCCTGCAACTGCTTTGCAGTTTACAGTTAATGGATGTAATTTTCACTACATTGCAATCTAACTTCCCGTGAAAAAATAGATAACAGAAAATTCATTATGTTAGAATCTTTTGAAGAGAATGGAAGAAGAGGCTCCAGAAAGAAAGAAAAAAGGCAACAAATAGCACATATGAGCGAGCAAATAATAATCACAATGGATATATAATGATAGTATTTTCCAGTGCAAATATTACAATATTGTCGGAGACAAAAAGATTACAAGAAAGAAAAAAAAAAAAAAAAGGATCTCTCAACCCTCCAACAGTGTCACAAATATGTTGTCCTTTTTAGTTTTTGATGGAATTGTTGCACCAATGGCTGAAATTAGTCCTAAAGTTTACAAATGTAAGGAATTCCATGAGAATTCTCCAAAGAATCAGTAGCATGAATCACTGACAAAAAAGAGAAGAATAAAATGATAAAAATGTCTGTTCCTCCAAGCTAAGGAGTGATCCAAACTGGTACTTGCAAGTATATACAGAGGCCTCCCCCTTTTTCTGGGGGTGGGGGGCCATTGAAAGGAATCAAAGACTTCTTGTCATTAATTAATTACAGCTCAACTTTCATCTGTGCAGAGGGCAATGACCCTGCAAAACAGGAAAAAAAAAAAAAACAAACAACAGACTTAGATTTGTTTGCTCAAAATTAGATGACTCTGCGCTCACTGAATGGAAACTTTCACAAAAATCTGCTCACCATGGAAGCTCTCCTGATTCTGCCCCAATCCCATCTGGACAACACTTTGTAGGTCATCTTCCCAAAAGGTTGGTACCTAAAAATGAAAATGCAAGAAGCTATGAGTTAATTGAAGAGCATTGCTTTTCCAAATCCACGAGATTGCTAGCATCATCCCCATTTCAATTACCTGACGAGAACCATCACAAAAGGCATCAACAGAAGGCATTTGCATATTTGGGTTTCGCCTCAACAAAGCATTTACTGGGTTTACTGAGAGCTGAGACTCTGCATTACTAGGCATGCCATTTTGCTGTAATGGTAGGAATTGCTGAGATTGGTGGTAACCGTAAGGGAAAGCTGGCGATGAGGAATCCATAGGATAAAGATTGTGTGGCACGGATCCACGGGATTGAAGCATCTGTGGTGTATCCATCAATTTCAAGGATCATTACACTAGAATTCAGATAGATTCTCACAGATATAAAAACAGCAGAATCAGTTAAGAAAGGCCAACGTACTTCCTTGGACAGAAGAGCTTCCATGTTAAAGTCCATTCTTGGATTGACAGTTGCCAACTTCATAGAGAGAAACTGCACATGACATGAACAACTACCAAATTCAATGAAAAGATTCAAACCCACAGCAGGATGGAGAAGAATGGACTTGAACAAATTTGGATCTTACCTCCACCTGGCGCTGCAATGACTGCACATAGTTAATAATCTCATCAAGCATAACTGCTTTTCCGGTCACCTGAAAACTCAAAAGAATTCAGGCCAATTTAGAACATGCCACACCAGGAAACTACCATGACCAGAAAAAAAAAAACCTGCAAAATTAGCATTTGCTGTATACCTTATTGCAACCTGGAACAAGATCCTGGAGGAACTTCATTCTTTCACTGATTTTCTCCCTCCTAACCTGAAATAAATAAGAATGACCCGAAAGAGGAAGGACCATGTCAAAAAAGAAGACACAAACAAACTCAAGGCAATTTAGTTGAAAAAAGCCAAGGACTAAGTAATACATACTCTTTCAGCTAGACTGTGGCTATCCGTAGCCTGACCCCTTCTAGCCCTGACATGAATATAGTCCTTAGGTGGTTCTGGCGGCTTTGCATCATCCTTGTTCTGCTTCTCTTCCTCTTTTACTTTACCTCCATTTTTCTCATTCCCATTAGCTTCATCTGATTTGCTTCTTTTTGCCCCGGATTCATTGTTCTCTGCTGTGACCTGGAGAGTGAAGTGAAGCTCCCCACATTAGTCCTCAATCTTCCACATAACCGTATTTATTTACATCCATGAATTATGAATTTACCTTAGCATCAGAAGCAGAGGGAGATGAGGAGGGAGTTTCTTTGGCTTTTCCCCTGGTAATTGATTTCCTCTTCCTGCCATTAGCATCACCATTACTCTGTATCTTGAGGCTGGATTCCCAGCCCGGGATTCTGTGTTCAGACAATGAAGATTCCTCCCTGGAATCTCCCCCATTCTCGGGCGTGGAAGACCTTGACAACCTACTGAACTTGGAACTCCCATCCGGTTGCGGCGGCGAGGAGCTCTTCCCATTGCTTTCTTGAACATTCGCCGGAGATCCGGCACCGGCAACCTTCATTGACTGGTTGCTGGAAACTCTGGAGAGTTTAGCTGGGTCCATCACCGGCATCAATCTATGAGCCAATTCGGATTCACTCAATCCAAACCGGGCAAGATTACCACTACCAAAGGTGGAGTACCTTGCAGCCCTCTCCACGAATGCAGGGTCAGCCGGGAATGGAGCAATACCCTGAGGATGGTTCATCATCAAGCTATTCCCAACTCTGATCTGTGGGTCCATCATTGAAAGATTCAATTTTGGAGGGGAATTCAATGGGGTGCTGTAACATGAAGTGTTAGTGCTGTTATTGTTCCTGTTCAAGTAAGGTGAGAGCTCCTCAGAATTGCATATGTTTCCCAGCCTACCAATGAGTTCCCTGATCATAACAGTGTCACCGCCGGAACCGGCAATGGGGGCATTGGCATTGGCATTGGGAGAAGAGACCATAGAGCTCAAAGCAGACTCAAAGGGATCGCTCTGATCCATTGAGGAGGCCTCCCAATTCTGGTTGAGGAAAGAGGCGGAGAAGTGGTCAGGATTGGAAAGCATTTCCATTGCAAAGTTATTGGGTGCCTCGTTGAGAAAAGGCTTCTGCTTTTCCATGGCGAGAACAACAACAACAACAAAGATGTAGAGGAAGAAAGAAAAGAACTTTGTTCGTTTGGTGGAGGACCCAGATGCAGAAATGAAGTCAAAGCCCAAGAGAATCAATAAAAAGGAAAGGGAAGGAAATGTCTGTGGTGGTTATAGTGGGGATGGGGTGTGGGTATGGTGTTTAGGACAAAAATGGAAGCAAAGGAGTGGAGTGGAATTATAAGACAAGAAGCAGTAGTAGTAGCTAGTCCTAGTAATGTCATGCAATGACAATGACGATAAATAAAAGAGTCCTTGTATGTCACTCAACCCAGGAAACACAGAAAGTGAAACAAAACAACCCACAGCACAAAGGTGAGGCTGTGAATATGTTGTTATATGTGACAGAGAGAGAGAGAGAGAGGTAGCTTATACAAAAAGAAGAAAGATAGAAATGAAAGGAAAGTGGAGAGGAAGCAAGAAAGATAAAGAAAGGAAAGAAATGTCTGTCTGACCTTTCTCCTCCACCCTTAATTTTTTAATATCTATTTCTATTTTTTCTTTAGAATATCTATTTCTATATTTTCCAGTTTATATAAGTATTGAGATTTGAGAGTAGTGACTTCTCCTTTCTTAGCCTATTTATTATTACAATAAACAATAATCTATGCCTCCGGGCTCGAACCCCGCAAAAACGGTGTGGAAGAAGTGGGAAAGCCGGGCCTTAAACGTCAAACTAGGTAGCAGCCATTTCTCATGTCACCCGTTTTTCAAATTCATATTCCCTCCCTCATTTGACATCACCTCTATTCCAAAACTATTTGCTGCTTGAGAGAAGTTAAAAAAGAAATACAATGTTTTGTTTTATCTTCCAACTATATTTTCATCATTAGATAACAAATTGAAAAAAAATATTTAATAAATAATTTTTCTACATATATATAAAATTTGGTGAGACATCACTCGTTTTCCTATATTAATTCATCTAAGTTGCTTTAATATATATTGTTTTCTTATTTTTAAATTATTTTTTTAGAAATAGAAGGAGTATTGCCAACAATACTTGTAATGTCATGATATCTTACACTACATCTCTTTTGGATTGAATTCTAAGAATCTATATAAGTTTTAAGTTTTGAAATTTCAAAATTCTCTCATCTTGATCACTATTTATCTTCTCCTTGGTTCCTCTCCTTCCTCCAAATTTATTGATTTTCACACCCACAACAATCGCCATAACCATCACAAAATTCAAGAATGTGAGCCTCTACATCAATCGTTGTTTCTTCTTCAAGCTCAAGCATCCATTTTTTTCTTTGATTTCAAAATAACAAGTTATTCACCTTTTCCTCCATTCTAATGCTCCCTCACTTTATAATCCAACTCGATTTGGATTCTTGAGTAGCACCTAGTGTGCCTTGTAGTTAGGATTTTTCTCCCTGTGTTCTTGAGTTAAAGTTTACATAGTAAGAGTTTTGGTTTCTTTGGATACAATCTCCCTTTTTTCAATGCCATAATATGCTACAATGGTGGGAAGCGATGACGGTGACAGCGACAACGATGAAGGCGGTGATGGCGGTGATGGCGATGATGCCGGAGACAGCGACGACGATGTAGAAGACGAAGATAGTGGCTGTGATGGAGCAAGCAAGATCGAGATGATACCGACACGGCAACACTAACGGACATCAAACTCTGTTCACGTGATAGAATTGGTGGCCAAAAAAAAGCATAAAAGAGTGTACTCCGACTCTTTGGAGGCGATGCTGATATTAACCAGCCCACTACCATCTTAAACAAGGCGACTAAAGACAAATCCGGAAAAGCAAATGAAATTGCTCTCGATGTTTTCTCACCGCAAGCCATAGTCTCCCTCCTTATACACTTCTTTTGTAATTTAAATTTAAGTAATCTAATTGTTTGTATGGAGTGTAATATTTGTTTGCTAATATATAAACATACGTTTTCCACAAAAACAAGAGTCCATAAGTTTCATGGAATTAGTGGTGGTTTGGGAGAATGATTGTGGGTAATTTTTGAGTTTAGATGTTTTCTAAAAAAAAGAAGGAATGAGTTTTCTTTTTTTTTTAAAAAAAGAGTAGGAGTATAAGTATTGCATTTTGGCTTCATGATATTGCAATCCTTATATGTTAATAGTGTCCAACCAAGATCCAATGTAGTGGTGCTATTGAATTTATACACATCCTTTTTTAATTGACAAAAAAATAAAGAAATAAGAAAAAGGATGTGATGGGTATTAAATATTAATACAGGTATATTGCAAGATTGGAGGAAGGTGGTCTGGTCATGGCTTTCTAGTGTACAGTGTGTTCACCTTTATGGTGCTAATTATCAGTAATCATCAATGATTAAGAGCAGGAAATTAAAAGGGGGTGGGTGAATGGATTATTCTAATCTGCTGCATGCTTTTGTTAATTATGGGATCCATTACTATAAATCTGGATTTGTTTTATCATCGTTCTTTTATTATATTCTTCCCCGGTAGTTGTTAGGAGTTGTTTGGATCTAATGTGAAAGGATGGCGTCTACAGATCTGGAAAAATATTAAATATTTTGGTTTCTACTTTTCCATGTCCTCTCTTTTCTTATTTGAGAAGGAAAAAAAAAAAGATAATGAGAAAGATATTCCACCAAGTGTTCAGTTTCAATTCATCCATTCCTGATGTCAAATTTTAAGATTTAACAACTATGTTTTCTAATTTCTCTTGCATATTTAAAGTGATCACATATTTTTGGTTGGAGTAAAAAAAAAAGAGAACACTGCTATATGTTTTTGGACCTCTTTTTCCTTTTTCATTTTTCTTTTCTAGAAAACCATTGCCATTAATTTCTAATATGTTGTAAGAAATTACTTTCTTTTGGGTGGCCTACAAGACGTGAGAAGTCATAATATTTCTCGATCAATTTTCTATTTCAATTCACTATTGTCAATTTCCAACACATTCTATCACGACTAGTAATATCATTGTCTTGGTCACGAAAATATCTATTAATCTTTATTCTTTTCCTCTTCTACTTTATTTTTTTAAAACATTTTTTTATTTTTTATTTACTTGCTTATTTTTTTTATATTAGGAGTGTATCCCAGTCAATTATTAGACTGATCTTTCTCATTGGCTGGACGAGTCACCCTTGTGAGGTAGGACCACTACTAATAGCACCCCGTGGAATACACGGGCGAGGAAATTGAATATCTTAGTATATTTTTTAAAAATCTTTCTTTGATAGTCACCCAATATATTTTTTTTGTAAAAAATATAATTAATATTTAATTAATTACATAAAATAATACAGAGAAATTAATGATAAAAATGCATTAAAAAAATACAATCAATATAAATTAAAAAGTTATTCCCAAGATCTTATCATCCTATCATTATCTTATCATTATTTTAAAAAGAGATAAAAACATCCATATCCATATTTTTATAGTTTTGCCAAAATTGATGCTATCTTATCATCCTATCATTATCTTATCATTATTTTAAAAAGAGATAAAAACATCCATACCCATACTTTTATAGTTTTGCCAAAATTGATGCTATCTTATCATCCTATCATTATCTTATCATTATTTTAAAAAGAGATAAAAACATCCATATTCATATTTTAATAGTTTTGCCAAAATTGATGCTGTACAAAAAGAGAGAAGAAGCTAGATGTCTTACTTATTTTCTCTTAAAGTGCCACGTGCCATCTTTAAAATGTGTCTTAGAGATGTATCTTGCTATGTATGGCAAACGAAGATGAAGAGTTTTTTTTTCCTAATTAAGTGGTGGCTGGGGACGTTGTGGCCTATAAGAATCTAGAGATGTGACCAACTGTCAAGGAATGTTCTCCACCCACACCGATTGGGTGGTGACATTTTAAAAAAAGTATCTATATGAAAAAAAATCTCTATATTATTCTAATATATTTTCTTTAAAAAAAATAAGGAAAATGACTCTTAAATTTACCTTAATCTTGTCGTAGCTTCCCTGGGATTTTTTTTTTAATGTGGACGAACTAAGAGTTTATAAGAGTTTTTCAATGGATGTTTTCAACAATTCTATGCATTATTATCGATCTAGAATGGCCTGGCCGGTCATACCAGACAAGAAAATCATAAGCCAGCTTCGAGCTAGTACCAGCTTCAGGCTGCTGAAAATATTTATTTTCAATAACTGAGAAAAATTATAGTCTAGCTTCGGGCTAGAAATACATTCATTTTTTATTACTCGAATATTTGCATAGTACAATGTAAATGATGTTTTTTGAAGTAACTCTTTTGTAATGTAGAAATATTCAACATCTCTCTTAAGTCATTGTCTCAATATAATATTCGTTTGAATCAAATATATTTAAAATTTTCCTTTGAGATATGAATAAAATATCTTTAACTTTCTTTTGATTTCTCTAAATAGAAAAATTTGTACTCTTCTTGGAGCATAATGAAACTTGTACTCTCATATGTACTCTTTTACAACATAGTAAAACTTGTGCTCTTCAGGAACATATTAACATCCTTCTCCTTCTGTGAACACCCAAATTTGACCCATGAATTTTCCACGAAAGTTAGATTTTAAATGTTTGAAGCTAGGGTTAATGAGATGATTTAGTCCTAGGAATAAAGCATGTCAAGAATTTATCTTAGTGGAAGTAACACATTTTAGTGACTTGAGCCTTTGTAGATTGGTGTACTAGGATTAATGAGATGATTTAATCTTAGGATAAAATATATAATATGGTTTATTTAGGCTGAAATGTGTTTTTTGGGCCTTTTGTCTATGTTTAATCCAATTTTAATGAGATGATTTATGTTTGGGTTAAAGATGGGTTTAAGGGCCCAAGTTAGTCCTCCAAAGTTTAATTAGCCCATTAGCACATTTCTTGGAGACTAATCTTAGCTCTGATTTTCGTGGAGAATCAGAGCTAAATCATCATTTATGAAGAAATGTTGTTTTTGGTATGATTTAGTAGGAAATGGGTGTTAAATGTGTAATCAATCAATCTTGGAATGATTTAGGGAAGTGATGATCAAGTAATTGAGTGATTCTGGGTTGATTAGGGTTAATTACGCGGTAGGATCAAATCAGGGCTGAATTAGGGGGATTGGGGGTTCGAAAATGGAAAGAACGGGTGACACGCGGGGCAACCGACGGTCGTCTCGCGAAGACCGCCAGGTGTTGGAGGGCATCCACTCAAGACCGCCGGCACTGGTGGTCATGCAGTGGATGACCGCCGGCAGCGGCGGTCATGGCTTCCCAAATTTGCCCAAATCTCCGATTTTATTTCTAATTTTGATCCTACGCGGTTTTGGACCAGATTTTCGGGTATAATCTTCACCATTAAGCAGGTCCACGCCCCTAGGCTTCCCAGAACACTATAAATAGGACCCCTCATACACATTTCAAGGGATCACAAACTTTTCTCACATACACACCTATAAGCCTTGAGTGCTTGGAGAAACTCTACTTCTCCAAGCTTAGAAACACATTTTTAGGCAAAAACTCTGGAGGAATTTCATAGGAGGTAGCAACAGTAGATTAGCAAGGAGGAGTCAAGAAGAGGACCAACCATTGAGCTTAGGAACGACAAGAAGGTGGGTGTAGAACTCGACCCATTGCAAGGAGCTAGAGGAGGGCTACAAGAGGTAACTCTGAATTCTCTTTTTTGATTCTTTGCTGATTATATGCTGTTGCTTTTGATGATGTAAGTGGCCGATTAGTGCCATGTTTAGAACTACGTGGCTTTGACCCCGGTCACTCAGTTACGTAGGTAGTCTCGGTTTTACAACGGGATGCAAGCCAAATCTTCTTCTTCTTCCCTTCTCTTTATTTTCCACACATGCACACTTGCACCAGGCACACTTGCATTTTACAATTGCACACAGTCTTGACCCAACATGGATGGGTGCCTAACACCTTCCCATCTGTGACGAATCCCCGATCCCATAACTTTGGTTCGCCAAGACCATTTAGCCTAAAGGAGTCACACTAAGGTTTTTCCCAAGTTTTGTCCTAAATAAAACTTGGGTGGCGACTCCAATGTTATGGGATTGACCCGAGGAAGAAGATGAAAGGATTAGGTGAATAGGCCCAAGTGATTTTGGGTCGGGTATTCATAGTTAGCGACTCCACTAGGGAAGTAGTGGGTTCAAGAGACTTTGTACAATTGTTGAATTTTGTGTGCCTTTTACTTGTCATCATAAGTGCCTTGCATTCATGACAATTGATGTGAAGCCTTTATAGTAAGAGGGCGAGGGAATCCAAATCCGCTACATGCTTTCCTTAAGCGATAGTGGTTTGAGTGGACCCGTTTCTCAATGCTTAGCAATGATGGGGATTAATTGGCCTTGGACCTTGCGTGATATCCTTTATCACATGTGAGTAGGTCAGCCTATCCCGTAGGGGCAATCTTGGGCCCCCAATCAGCTGCATACCCTGAGCATTTCATGCATTATGAATCAATAAGTGGTATGTGCATTTGAATGACTAATTGTTTGACTTCAAGTAAGTGTAAATAGTTTTGCCCCTTATTCTCACATACCCCAAAACCCAATGAGATAGTATATACCGGGAAGCTCATGAGACACCAAGCCTCTGATTCCTATGCTTCAACTGCTAGGGCAAGATGAGTGAGGACAACAGTGCTAGGGTGGCTGAGGAATCCATGGACCTTTTGAAAGATCCAATAGTTAGGGATGCACTACTGGCATTGCAGAAAGGGAAGATGGTGTCCCCTGGGAGTGATGGGGGATAAGTGTCGAAGCCAGGCGGTGAGAGCAAGGTGGTGATCATCCAAGATGAAGACTCATCGACGCAGGAATCCAAGGGAGATGAGGAAAGGCTTAAGAGGGTGGAAGAGTTATTGAAGGCCATGAAGAGAAAGGAAGATGACTGAAACTTGGATCGCTTGTGCTTATTCCCCGGTGCCCGGCTGCCCGAAAAATTCAAGATGCCCGATATTGAGAAGTTCAACGGAACGGGATGCCCGACAACCCACCTAAAGATCTCTGTAGGATGCTGCAGCCTGTGGGAATAGGACCAGAGCTGATGGTTCAACTATTCCAAAGGACTTTGTCGAGAGCGGCATTGAAATGGTTCATGACCTTGGATGAGAGCAAGGTGAGCAAGTGGGATGACATCTGTAAGGAGTTTATAGACCAGTACAGTTACAATACCGAAGTAGATGTAACCAAGAGGGATCTTGAGACAACAAGCAAGAGGCCCAGGAGACCTTCTCTGCCTATATCTTGAGGTGGCACGGCAAGGCATCATTGATGGTAAATAGGCCCACTGAAGAGGACCAAGTGCAAATGATGATCAAGAATCTCCAACCAGCTTATTATGATCGCATGGTCGGGAACTACTATGCAAACTTCAAAGCACTCATTGGGGCTGGGATACAATTGGAGGATGCTATCAGCTCTGGGAAAATCAAGGCCTCTGTGGATGTCTCCATATCCAGAAGGAATTTTAATGTGTCTCAAGGAAAAAGGTCTGCTGAGGTGAACCATGTTTCCATTCAAGCACCACTATAGATTGGATTAAAAATTCCTTGGGAAAGATGCTCAAGAAATGCATGGAGAAGGGCTTGTTGCAACCTTTGGACCCTAGGCCCGATCTACCTCTAAGAGGAGACCCTAACAAGTTCTATGAATTCCATCAGATGGCTGGGCATATTACCGATAATTGCCCCCAACTCCGCCACGAGATCCAGGACATGATTGAGAGGAATGAAATAATCCTACCCTAGAGGCCCAACACCTAGCTGAATCCATTAACCTTGCACGAGGAGATTGATATGATAGAGGAGGAGCCCATGCCTGAATATGAATTCTTAGTACTCGACCTTAGTGAGTATGTAGATTCGGATGAGGAAGTTGATGTCATCACCAGATCTGGACGGGTAGCAAGGAGAGCTCCTCTCCGTTTAGAAGAACCCGAAGAAACAACGGATCCTGAAGAAGAAATGATAGTTAAACAATTGAAGAAGACTCACACAAACATTTCGATCTGGGGGCTGCTGATGGCCTCACGCCCACATCGAGAGAAGGTCCTTCAAACATTGAACAAAGCCTATGTCCCTATCGATACTGCACCAGAGACATTGGCCAACATGATAGCCTCAGTGGAAACCGATAATCAAATATCCTTCTCTGTTAAGGATTTGCGCCCGGACAGGGGAGTTCATGTTGAGGCATTATACATCACCATCCAAGTCAAAGACAACCAAGTCCCATTGGTATTGATAGACAATGAATCAGCTTTGAATGTGTGTCCCCTGAAAACTGCAAGCTTGTTGGGATTTGGGGCTACAGATTTCTCGTCATCACGAACAATAGTCAGGGTATATAACAATGCTCGACAAGTCTTAGGGATGATAAAATTAGAGGCGACCATCGGGCCTGCTCCTTTTGTGATAGAATTCCAAGTTTCGGACATCACATCCAGCTTTAACTTTCTTCTTGGGAGACCTTGGTTGCACCAAGCCTGAGCTGTAGCATCCACGTTGCATCAGATGCTGCGGTTTCCCAATCAAAGAGGGATAGTCACAATCAAGGCGGAGACAACCGAGAAAAATATCAAGCCAGTATTTGGAATTGAAGGAGACGAGTAAGTATCTTTATCGGGTTTTGTCTTTGAGTCCGTCAGCACTATAATGACAGACAAGCTGGTTTGCAAGCCACCTTATTATGACCCATTTGGTAATGTGGCAGTCATAGGGATCATGGAAAAGATGAAGTATTTCCCAATCATGGGGCTAGGGAAGAAACAGCAAGGGATATTAGAAGTTCCTCGAGTTCATACTGCTAAACCACCCTTTGATTTGGGATATACTCCAACTGTGACAGAAATCAAGAGACAAAAGGAAAAGGACCGGGCAAGGGCATTGGCTCGAAAGAAGAAGCAAGAATGGGACCTTGTCATGTCTCCCTATTTCAAGAGTTGAATGGTTACTTTGTGAAGGAGTGAGAAGACTTTCCTTTCTGTGGGTTCCCAGAACCATGGGTGTGCACCATCACGAAGATCAGGAAGCCAGGGTTTGAGCTGTTCTTTGACAGTTATCCGGAGGAGGAAGAGAAGGTAGGAGTAAAGGAAGAGGTTGAGAAAGAAGAAGACGAAGACTTTGGTTGTAGGACCCTTTTCGAAGAAATGGAGATTGCTCCAAGACCCCTGCAGTAGTTTATGTTGAGTGTCTAGGTTGTGGTTCAAAGGAAAAGAAGGGGGGGGGGGGGGGGTCGATGAGGGCAAGTTGTTTTGTTATTTTCTTTTCAATAAATAAAAGGCACTCTTTTTCTTTATATTGATGACTATCTTGGCAAGTATTTTTATGCATGCATAACATATGTGGATATGGTGAGTCGAACAAACTCCTTAAAAATCTGTAATGGTTAATTTGAGGACTAATACTAATAAAAGGGAATGATAATGCTGACAAGGATTTTAAAAACTTCAAAAAGTAAAAGAGGATCAAGGCCTAATCCAATAAAAACATCAAAATTCCAAGGGACCATGCAACCGAAGGGTCTGGAAAACATCCAATAGGCAAAACCATCAGAGAGAACTTGGCGAAGGCCTTGCAATGCACGATCACCAAAAGAAGAGGAGTTTTTGAAGGACAACAAACACCAGATAAGAAAAGAACTACGTGAACCTGATTTCATGAGCCATTGAAAAGAAAAAAGAAAAAAAAAGAAAGAAAGAAAAAAAGAAAAGAAAAGAAAAAAATGAGCCATGAATACGTAGGAAGCCCCGACTAGGGTGTCTAGCCACCAACGCACCAATCCGAAGGGGGCAAACACCAGGGGATCCTACCAGCAAGAACTCGTGTGTCATCACAAGGGCAAGGGTATGATTGCGTTCCTCCCTCTAGTTGAAATTCTCCTCGAGGTGTTGTTCCGAGTTGCCAAGGAAGTATCAGTCAATGACTTTGGTTAACTCTAGATGGTTGTTCTGATTCTTCAAAAGGTCGATCTGGCCTTTGGTTAGATAGAGGAATTTGCTAACTTCCTTCAGGACAACATCGTCAAGAGAAACCATAGCAACACCCTTTATGAATTTGGCATTCAAGAAAGGGTTGAACTCGTCAACAGTAGGACACAGCTCCATCATATCCTGGCCAAAGCAGAATACATGGCGACTCTTATCCCAGAACTTGGCGGCAGCACGAATCAAGCTCTCCTCTATCACCAGGCCACGGAGCTTGAACAATCTGGACAAGCCCAGCATCGCGAAGTCTATACGACATGTAGGGGGAACACTCGCCATCCACTAGAGCACCTTAGCATGATAATTCTCACTCATGGTTGCCCTAGATATGTTCAAAGTATGTTATGACGAATTATGGGATCTCTGGGCACCCAAGGGGTTATTTATATCGTTTCGAGGTCGGTGTAATTCATGAAAACCCTAAAGCCCAAGCCCAAAAACCAAAAAGGAAGATTAAAAGGGTCCACGACCGCCACCACCGGCGGTCATGTCGCGAGGACCGCCGCTGCCGGCGGTCATCCACGCAAGACCGCCGGGCAGTAGCAGTCATTCATGCACATGACCGCCCGGTCGGTGGCATGGTGTGAACATTCAAATTTGACCCACGAATATTTTACTAAAACTAGATTCCAAACATGCTTAACTTGAGGTTAGTGAGGTGATCTGATTTTGAGTTAAGGTATAATAAGAATTTAATTTAGTAGAATTAATGTATTTTGGTAATCTAAACCTTTGTGCATCTAAATCTTAGGGTTAATGAGATGATTTAATCATAGGGTAAAACATATAATAAGGTTTATTTACATTAAAATATATTTCATTTCTTTTCATGGGCTCTTTTAGTTATTTTTAACCCAATTATATTGAGAAGATTTATTTTTGGGTTAGGAATGGGTTTAAGGGTCCAAGTAAATGGATTCTCCAGAGTTTACCCAGCCCATTAACACATTTCTTGCAGGATAATTTTAGCTCTGATTTATGTAGAAATGTCACTTTTGGCATGATTTAGTATGAAATAGGCATTAAGGTGTAATCAATCTGTTATGGAATGATTAGGGGGAGTGATAATCAAGTAATTGAGTGATTCTGGGTAGATTATGGGTTGATTACGCGGTAGGATCAAATCAGGGCTGAATTAGGGGGATTGGAGGTCGAAGAAGGAAAGAACGGGTGACACACGGGGTGACCGGCGGTCCTCTGACTGCCGGCACTTGTGGTCATCCAAAGGATGACCGCCGGCAGCGGCGGTCATAGGCGCCCAGAATCTCCGATTTTCCCCAATTTTGTTTCTAATTCGATCCTACGCGGTTTTGGACCAGAGTTTCGGGCATAATCTTCATCATTAAGCAGGTCCACGCCACTAGGCTTCCCAGAGCGCTATAAATAGGACCCCTCACACACATTTCAAAGGATCACACACTTTTCTCACATACACACCTATAGGCCTTGAGTGCTTGGAGAAACTCTATTTCTCCAAGCCTAGAAATACATTCTTTAGGCAGAAACTCTGGAGGATTTTCGTGGGGGGCATTAGCTGTAACAGCCCGGGTAAAATTTTTGATTTTTACCGGGACTGTAAAAGTCTTTTTACCGTGATTTACTGTTGAATTAATCTTGGGTAATTAATTCAAGGTAAATCGGGAGTCGTTTTTTGAAACCGAGAGTTTTCCCGCGCTCGTGATTTTTTCGTGGATTTTTCGGGCCTAAGTTGGTATTTTTCGGGTTTCGGAATTTCTCGCAAAATCACACCGGAAAATAACTAAGGGGGTATCAGTTATTTCCTGGTCCGAACCGGACTCGCTCTGTAATGCAGACAGGCTGCATTATTGGCTGATCACACGCTGCATAGTGAAATCACAGGCTGAACAGTGTTTTCATCGGTTTATAAAGAGGAAGGCAAAAGAAGAAAGGAAGAAGAAAAAGAGAGGAGAGAAGAAAAAAAAGAAAGAAAAAAAAAGAAAAAGAGAAATTCGGAAAAATGAAGTGAAGAAGAAAATCAGAAGAAAAATAAAGAAAATGCAGAAAAAAAAAAATAGAGGAAGGAACAGTAGCCACCCGGAGCTCCTCGGTTACTGTACACGAGGAAGCGATCGGCGGCGAGTCTCGTGCCACCGCCTCCACCACCGTGCTCGCCGTCCCGTCGCCGACCTGTTGCCGTCCTCCCCGAGTCGTTCCGTCCACCGTGGCGCCGTGACGCACCGTCAACCCGAAGAGCAGACCCGCGAATCTGCTTCTTCCGCGCCTGCCGCCTCACGCCGACGATGCAGCGCCGTGTTTACACCGCCCATGGAGTCGCCTGCATCCGCCGCACACCCTGCCTCGCTCGCCCTTCCTTCCCGCGCTCGCCGTCGCTGTTGTAGCTGCTCAATCCGCGAGGTGAGCAGATCCGGATTTGTTGACCCGCGTGATGTCCGGGTCGCGAACTTGGGTTGTGGGCTTGTTTAATCTGGGCACGGGTTGGGCAGGTGCTGGGCCGGACCTTGGCGGGCCTGCTGCCTTGGTCTGGGCTTGGTCCTGTTCAGCCCAGTCCGATTTATTTTTTTTAATTTAACATAACAATATATATATATATATATATATATATATTTTGGTATATAATTTTGAAAAAAAATTATATATTTACTTTTAGAAAATTATGGTCAATTTAATTTTGGTATTTTGAGGATAATATAAATATATATACATGGGTAAATAATTAAGTTATGTTTTGGAGAAAAACTAATATTATTTGAAAAAATATATAAATAACATGAAAATAAATTCTAGAAATTTAATATATGTATTATTTTTTCTGAAAAATTATGGTTGTGGAAATTATAATTATTTTATGAAAATATAGTTTGAAAAGAGTTTTAACTAAAGTATGTTACCGAAATTATATTCGGAAATACGTACGGTAAAATATTTTCGGTAAAAGATAATAATAACGGATAGTAATCGGGATGGGATTATTTCGCAGTTTGGGCATCATAGTATACCGATTATGTGCATTTATGTGAGTGTATATTGTTTTGTAGTATAGGTTTGGATATCGGGCAATTTCCCGAGGAGTCGGCGTCGGACCGGTCATTATTTCCGGAGTTGAGTAATCGGCCAAGGTGAGGATGGATTTCCTTCAATATGTGCCTGTATTACTCGGTTATTGTGCTTGATGTTTATTGCACTGTTGATGATTGCATTTGTTGTGATTGTTGTCGGGATGTTTATCCCATTGTCTTGATTGTTGTCGGGATGTTTATCCCAGTATTGTGATTGGTTTTTGAACGTTTATCCTTGAGTTGTTTTGGCACTAAATAAAATGGAATAATAAATGAATCGTGACAAGGATGTCGATCCTTGATTTTTGGATAGGGATGTCTATCCCGGTATCTTGGTTAGGGATGTCGATCCCTACGATTTGATTTTGATGACGATAATATAATTGTCACGTGGTAAGTAGTGGTACGACTCGATGGTTTAAGACTGTTTCGTGGTGGCCGTGACCTGGGTTACTTGTGATAAGCATGTCTATGCTTGGGATGTCTATCCCGTGATTATTTTTGGGATGTCGATCCCTAGGTTCTCTGGATTTGGTCTGGCACCCGGAATGTGTTGAGAACCAGGTCTGACCTCTAGCTTATCCGTGACAGGGCCCGGAAAAGATAAAATTGGAAATTGGATTTTATTTGAGTCTTTGGGTTTGTTTTAATTTGACAGATTTTCCTTGTTTTCGACTTGAGTAATTTTAGTGTGCATATTGATTGTCTTCCCTTTGTCGGTGAGCACTTCGGACGCACCCCTCACCTGTGGGTTTTCATCCCGTAGGATGAGTTGTACAGGTTTGATGCATACCAGACAGGCTGCGGCGTTATCCCTTGGACAGGGCTCAGAACCATAGTTTGCATCAGTGTCGCATACAGTGTTTTGTGAGTTATTAAGTCTTCCGCTGTGCATTGTTTTTACTATTATTGGGCCATTGGGCCGGTTGAGTTATTATTGTTGTTTTTACTTTGGGCTGTTGAGCCCGGATTTCTGTTGTATACACTGTATGCTGGGCTTGATTTTGGTTGGGTTGTCACAGTTCCGGCACGTGTTTACTGTGTACGGTAAATACGGGTCGGGGCGTTTCATTTTGGTAGCGGAGCGGGCGTTAGGTCTTGTTGGGCAGTCCTTGTGTGTTTGTTGTTCTTGTTTGCATAGTTCGCTCCATTTGTTTATCATTTTATATCATTTTAGTTATTGCATTATGGATCCAGTCAAGGGACGCCAGCTGTCGCAGAACATACACATATGAGGTAATGATGCCATAAATGAGCGAAAATATAAATATTATTAATATTGCTAATATTGATATTACAAAGAGAAATATTACATTGATATTTTTATATTTTATAAAAATAAAAATATATTTATCTTCTCGGAACGACGTTGACCCTGAAGCTGTTGGGGTCATTGTTGATGTTGACTTGGATGCTGTCGCTCCACGAGAACCACATGCCGCCTGCGTTGTTCTGGCCTGGAAGCTCGAACCGGTTTGCTTGAGGGAACCGGAGTGGGATGAGACCGTGATCGTCTTGAGGCTGCCACTGGGTCTCGGTCTGAAGAACCATGTTTGGTTTGTATTGGTTCTTCAGGTCCCTCAGAGTACGTGAGAACTCTTGGGAACGCCTTGCGACTCCTCTGCAGTTCCACACCAGTAGTCGGGCCTTTGGCCAAGTTACGGGTAACCGAGTGACTCTGGGCATGCTCTGGGCCGTCATCGAGAGCTGATAGTAGGTGCCTTGCTCTAGGAAATGGCAAGTGGACTCTAGGTTGAACTCCTGAAGTCTTTCGGGGATGAAGAACATGATGGAGTTTGCCGATCAGTAGTAGGAGGTCCTCAAAATGCCATGGTCTTCCAGGAAGAACGTCTCTTCCATGGGAGTGATGAAGAACTGCGGTGAGTAGAGTTCGTCGACGAAGACTAGACGCGGCATCCTGCCGAGCTCGTTCGGTAGCTCTTCTGGACGCTCGTTGACCATGCTGTAGGCCAGTCGGTTCCTTCTGCCTAGGTTGGCACCTTCGACGAAGAAGACTGATGAAGGAGCAGGCATCGTGTTTTGAACGCGTGGGTTTTGTTTTTCTGAGCGTGGTGGTTTTGTTTTTCTGAGCGTTGTTTGCTTTTGGATGCTTTTGATGATTTGTTTCTCACCGCTCCGTCTTTTATACTCTTATGGGGAGCGTGTTTACTGTTTTCGATTTTCAAGATTTGCTTTTGAAAATTTGTCGTTGTTTCATTTATTACTTTGTTACTTTATACGTTTTTCGGGCTACCGTGCCAGTGTTTTTCAGCTCTTTTCTAACTCACGATTTTATGACGCCCTGGCTACCTTGGCATTTCTTTTTATGGCCTTTCTATATTTTTCTTGCATCTTTTATCACATGCATTTGTGACCGTTGAGGCTAGACAGATGGGACCACACCTCGAGTAGAGCGCATGTGCGACAAGCTTACACCTATTCGGACATCGTGGAGAGATACGACTTGATAGACGATTTGGCTCATGCGGAATTTGTGAACAAGTGGGTACGTTTCTTTCGAGGGACACAGGACGTGCTCGTGATCATCGCCTCACGAGTTAACGGACGTCACCGTTAGCTGCGTACGTTACGTTTCTCGGGATCGAGGATGGTTACGATCGATCTAGGGCGCCGAGCATGAAATATGTTTTGTTTTGTTTTAATTCCTTTTTGTTTTGATTTTGTTAAACGAGTTTTATTTTTGATTTCTTTATGTTTGATTTTGTAATAACCTGTATAACATGTCCAAAATGTTTACTTGATGAGGGACGGGTGTAGGTTTCGGTAGGCAACCCTTTGGCACTAATTGGCTCGGATGGATTAATTAGTGTGTGATTAGCCTTAATCACAGATTAGGGTGTGCTAAGTATGTGCTAAGCAGGGGGCAAGTTGGCATGGTCTTGTTGGTAGAAAGAAAGCTTGAGGTGGAGAGTTGCTTGACTGGTGGCAGAAGGGGAGCAAGAGGTGGAGAGCTGCTTTGGCTTGGTGGCAGAAGGAAGGCAAGAGGCAGCAAGTGGCTGCTGAGTCACCTG
>JAKUCV010002291.1:0-39688 GCA_028386065.3 Turnera subulata
CAATAGGCACTAAGAACTGGAAATCATATGCTCATATATAAAACCTTACAAAACTTCTGGCACCCAGTCTCATCTGCCTGCAGAAGCAGCATAAAACAAGTGTCATCAAACAATCAGACTTACTTGCAAAGTGATCCAAGCACAACCAATTCATTGACCGGGGAAGTTTTAGTGAAGTAAAGTAAGAATTGGGAAAATAGTATCATCCTCTCTAAATATCAAACGTAAGATAGCATAAAATAACGCATTATCATAAGCAACCGAATATCCAATATCTCAAAAAATTAAGCAATACAAGACCAAAAGAATGTTGAAGAAATCATGAACTCCAAATTGTCTAGTGAACCAAGCCCGAGAATAACGAGATATTTCAAAGCAATACAGCTCGAAAACAATATAATTAACCAAAAAACATAACAAACCAAAACAGATACCGTAAACACAGTTCAAGCACACGAATATGCTTAGTCACCTCATAGTCCAGGCAGAAAAAAGCACGCAAATAAGAATTTTTTTTTATATATACAAAAAAGAATGTGATTTAGTGACCACACCTTGACCAGCAAAAAAAATCAACAGCTAAGCCTTGTTGCAAGTTTATGAACCAAACAGACAGTAAAAACAAAAGAGGAGTGATAATTTTTGTTCCCTTTAGTACATATTTTCTGTGAAACCGAACAACTCGCGCGCGGAGAGATCTGAACAACAGAGATGAAACGATCCCACAACGGATCGAAACCAAGTAACAAGTTACATATATATATATATATATATATATATATATATATATATATATGGAGCCCTAGGTACTGGCTCGAGAAAGATAAAATAGAGAGGGGAAGCTAAGCCAAGTTTAGAAGAAAAACACAACACAACGATATTACAAAACGGTGTAAAAGAGAAGAAGGAAAGGGTAAAAGCAAGTCGAAGCGCACTAAAAATCAAGAGGGAAATATAGGAGAGAAGAACATGTGTAAGAAAAGAAAACGCCAGAAAGAGATAACGTTACCTGGAAAAAAAACACACAGTGGAAAAATGAATTTTGCGCTAAACAAGGAGATAACACTACACTACACTACACGGGGGGATGGGACGTAAAACAGTAAAGATGTACTACTATTTGTCTTTTATTATCCCAACCAAGTGGTAAATAAATTATTAAAACGAGTAAGAAAAAGGAGATGATGATAATTATTATGCTGCTGATAGGGGGGATTTGACTGATTGCTTTATTATTTTTCTCAAAGTACTTACTTGTACTGGCTTGGTCATTCGAAAACTATAAAAACAAAAAAAAAGTACGTGTACTATTATGGTACTCTCTTTGCCTGGTCCAGGATTTGTTGCCAGACAATAATTCTGGTGTTTAATTGTTGAATGCAATGGTACTTACTATCAGTACTATATATTAATATAAACCTTTTGATTTTGGAAAAAAAAAAAAAGAGTGAACACTGTTGGTGTTACTGTAGGATTTACTGATCATTTACCGGGAGGTTTCTGAATAAAATTACTTCCATTCTTTGTCATTACGGGTTCATTAGGCATGAATAATCTTATTATTTCCTTCTTAGACTTGTTTATTAAAAATGAAAAAGAAATTGGGCAACATATTATACGCCTTAATATCGTGTGATTCACCCATAATAATTATCACCAATGCCGTATATCCTACGTGATATGCAGGGTGTCTTATGGTTGAATTTCAAGGCAGACGGCTACAGTTTGTAAAAATTTTGGAGCAAAAATATAAAGTGCACAACCTCTTCTCTCAAGAACTAGTACTATCAGGTAAGGTAAGGTAAGGTTCTAGTAGTGAAGATTGTGGGCCTAATTGAATAAACAGTTGAAATAGTCCTTCTGAATCACCAACTAGTTGTCGTAAAAAAAAAAAAAAGAAGTATTATAAATAATCTCTATTTACTGAGAATTTGTAGAGGAAGAAGATGAACTATGGAGGGAAGGAGATGAGGCAGGAAGAGGGAAAGAGGAGCTCGGCTCCAATTTCTTTATTCATCTTCCCAAACCAGAAATGTGTACAATATATAGATGTAGAGGAATAAGGTGGTGGATGTAATAGTACATCAATGACATCCATCACGTTTTTCATAACACTCCCCCTTGGATGTCATTATGTGTTGGGTATGATACGCTATTGGGGAAACTGCCTCGTTAAAAACTTTACCAAGAAAAATCCAATGGGATGAAAACTTGGTGAAGGAAAAAAGAGTGCAGTGCGTATTCTACTCCCCCTCATTTTGGCCTCTCTAGATTTCTTGATGTCGTTGCATGCCAATCGTTCTTGTCAACTTTCGGTAACATTTGGTGACAGATGCCATGTTCGTTCACTTTTGATACAACACTACTTTAATTAAACAGCATTGGCAGCATTTTCTTCATAATTTGTTGTTGGAGCACCTTCCTTGCCTTCTTGCTTTTGTGGTCCCGATGGTATAACAATTTCATGTGTAAACTTGTAGCATATGTTTGTATGTGCTTTTGTGGATCAAATAATGGGCCTGCATCTGCAAAGACCAACTATATTCTCTTCGGGTTTACAGGGTTAACATAATACCTCATCTATTATACCCCGAAGATAAGAATAAAGTTATATCTAGCCAATAGGCTTAAGTCATAAGCTTCAGGCTTCATGTTACTAGTAATATAAATTGTATTCAAATATGGTACTTCAGGATCAATCTAATTCATTCAAATAGCACGGCATTTGGAAGCTTCTTCAAGAGTTCCAATAATATTTATATCACAAAAATACATATGAATTATCAACATAAGTAAAATTCATGCATGTACCTTATGCTATGCATACTCAAATTGGTTTAAACCATGTAAAAATCAATTTAATTGAGTGTATTCCCGGGAATTCGTTGTTTCAGGCAACTTGAATCCTTCAGGGATTCTCATGCATATGTCATGACTTTTGGATCCATAGAAATAGGCTGTAAAAGCATCCATTTGATGCATTTCTAATTCTTTTTACATTATGCCAGACTTACAAAAAATAATTACATCCACCACAGGGGAGTATATCTCCTCACAATTAATACCAAGTCGTTTGGGTAAAACCTTGTGCGATGAACCGTGCTTTATATCTCATTATTTATTCCCTTTTCGGCACAAATACCCTTTATGACCGATCAATTTTACACCATCTGGTGTACGGACTACAGGTCCGGAAAATATCTTGCTTCATAACGGACTACAGGTCCGGAAAATATCTCGCTTCACAAGCGAGTCTAACACAGCCTTAATTATATCTCTCTACTTTGGCCAATCATTCTGCGCCTACATTCATCAATAGATGTAGGTTCATGATCCTCATTTTCTTTCATAATCTTTAGCGCTATATAAAATAAATAAATAAAAATAGTATTCCGTCGACGGTTATTTCACGTCGGTTCCATCTTGTTTCTGACACTGTAATTGAGATCTTATCATACTTATTTATTTCAGGTACCTGAGTTACTTCTGGAACTTTGTCAATTGTGTCAGAAAACCTCTTCTGGAGGATTTTCCTCTACTTGAGGACCTTTAATTTGAACTTCTGCTGGAGGTCTTATTTTCTCATTGGGGCCATCTTTATCTCTTTGCTCTCTTTTTTTTTCTCTATTGAGAATTTTGTTTTCTTTTCTTTTGGAACCGAGTATACTCTACGCTTCTGGCGCACTTTGGATTCATTTGCATACTATACTTGTTCTTCTGGAACATTAATTTAAACAGGAGCATTTGCAGCTGGTATATAAGATTTGGTCACTTTATGTATCTAGCAATTTCATATCAATTTTCCTGCAATTGAATCATCTTTTGAACTTCAGGTTCATACTAATTTATTTGAGGATCAAAAATAGATATTGTGTTTCAATAAACTCTTGATCCAGCTGCTTATTTCTCCCCTTTATGTTGGGTAAACTCTTTCATCAAATTAATAATCAACATACCCAACATACATAACATATATTCACATTCTTCTTTCAAGGACCAATTTTACTATGCTGTGGTGGAGCATTATATACTGTACAACCAACGGTCCAAAGATGGGAGTTACTAGGTTCGCGACTATGAACCAATTAAAATGGGGAGACCTTATGATAACTTTTTGGCTTGATGCACACAAGTACTGCTGCATCTAAAATACTATTTTCTCAAATAGTAATATTTCATTAGCAATGGTTCTGCAATCAATTGTCAATATTCACCCAGATCTGTTTGGGTTTATTTCCAATGATATACATTATCCATTGAAGAAATATACCAGCATCATATAGTCTAATAACATAAGTAGGAATATGTACCCGCAAGTGGCTTAATCATTAAAATGAGTGCGCACAATGCCAACTTGCATCGTAAAAATTACCTAGATGGTCAACACGGCGGATTTATCAGTCCGCGTTCATGTCCCTGAATTATTCCCAAACTTGCTGGTGATTCGAGGCCAATCTCATCTTAGGAAGGCCGAACAATTAATTTTTGCAGCAAACTAACGTATGGAAATTCATTGATTGTAAAAACTTCTGGTTTTTCAATGAATAACCAAGAATAAATGTCGTGCATCATTATTGATCCGGGATGGCCCAACCGGTCATGCCAAACAAGATATCCAATAATTAACTTCTAGTTGATCTCAGCTTCAGGCTGTGCAAATTGTGTATTTAAACACTTAAAAATTGCTAGCTTCAGGCTAGTGCATTCCGGCTTCTGGCTGGGTAAGTTTCAGTTACTCAATTGCTAGCTTCAGGCTGCAATACATGTGTTAGTTTTAGGCTTATTTCTGCCACTCATGTCGAAAAAGAACAGAATTATTGAGCAATAATTAAAGTAGTGGCAAACTTTTCCAAAAGAAAAACCTCGAAGAATGAGAAGCTTTGGAGTTTACTGACAATTAATGCAAAGTTTTTAATTACCAAAAAATCTTCTGGATCTTTTCAGAGACAGAAAAAGGGTCCACATTTGAAAAACTGACACCTAGCTGTCTAATCTCAGACTATAAGAAGGGTAGGCGGTTGAGACAGGAAGATGCAGAAAACTCAGAAAAACTCAACAAGACAAGAAAAATGCCTTCCCTAGCTACTGTTTTCTTTGTTGAGGGTACCTCTCTAGGAAGAAGGAATAGATTAGCTTATAGCATGGTGAATGAGCAGCAAGAGGAATTACCAAATGATCTGGCGAGAAATCCTCGTTCAGTGTTTGTTGATGAACTTTATTCATCTAGGTTCTTTGTAACTCCTATGGAAGAAACATTCTTCCTAGAGGACCAAAGCAATCTGAGGGCTTCCTTTTATGGCTCGGCTAACTCTATTATGTTTTTCATATCTAATAGACTGCAGGAATTTCAGCTAGAGCCTTCGTGTCAAATTTTAAATCAAAGCAGTTATTATCAGGTTTTCATGATGGCTCGGAGCGTCCCAAGGGTGACTGGGTTACCACCTACATGGCCTAAGGTACGACTTCTACTATGGAATTGCAGGGGTGTAGCAAGAAGGTCCCAAGATTTTGTGCGTATCTTAAGGGATCTAAAGAATCTATACAAGCCCAATATGGTACTGATTACTGAGACTTTGTGGCAAGTAGGAGAAAATCATGGTGTAATCCCACTCCGTTTTCCTGCAACAAATCGGTTTGAGATACCTGAAGAAAAAAATATGGGTGGCATGTGGTTCTCCTGGAACGACAGTGTTAGAGTCAACATCAACAACGAGGCTCAGAGTTTTAGAGTCAATGTTGTACCCAACAGATAAATAATTATTTCAACTTATGTATGAGAACAATTCCTCTTTGTGAATGTTCTCCAGTTATGGATCCATTATGCAATAATAATATGCATGTTTTCCCTTAGCCTTGCCATTATAATCTCATTCGCGGCCACAGGCACAATTAATTATACTGTCTTATTCGCTTCAGGGAATAGAGCAGAGTCAATCTGACGGGATCCATAATAATTTCTTTTATTACTGTAAGTGGGAGTTTCTGTACTTTTCAAGAGTATTTGCTCTTCCAGAGCGTAAATATATGATCTTCTAGATCATAGTAAAGTATGCGTTCTTCAAGAACATATTCAAACTTATGCTCTTCTGGAGCGTATAAATCTTTTTCTCATTTTTGAGATTGTACATGTTATGTAAAATAGTTGACATCCATACATATAACTCTCCCCCTTGGATGTCAACTTGCATTGTCTCCAGGACAAATGCCTGAGCCATTATTCGACAAATGATTATAATAATAGTAAAGTAAACATAATAAAATATAACAAATAATAATTAAATTGCTGAAAGATTTATCGAGTAAGCATACCCTCTATTATTATGCTTTACTTAGTATTCAATATTGGCCGGCTAAGCCGCCTTATCTTTTCGTTGGCTGGCAAAGCCGCCTTGTTTTATTTGTTGGTCGGCTAAGCCGCCTTTTATCGAGTAAGCATTTTTATGTTTTTATTTCAGATGGGCTCATAAAAGGCCCATTGTCTTTAATTTTTGGTTATTTATCGGGCTATGAAAAGGCCCATTATATTTATTTTCTTGCTTTAATTTACGTTTTGATTGGGCTCGTACAAGGCCCATTGCATTTAATTTTTGTTTATTCAATTTGATTGGGCTAATTAATAAAAGGCCTATGTTTATTTATTTTATTTAAGTCCTTTATTTAATTTATTTCAAAACTTGAATTGGAGGCCCTTAGAATTTTCGGAAGAAAATTTTTATGGGCATTGAATGTATTTAAATGCAAATCGTTTGGAAGACGCAATAAAAGAGAAAATAAAGCAAAGACTGAATGTCTTAATGCCAAAAGATCCCGCAGATCTTTGAGGAAAATTAAAGAAAGATATGACCACCAGAAGATGGATCTTGTATGACCACCAAAATATGGATATTGTTATTATCTTGCTTACCCTGAAGGTGCAAGCCAGTATATAATGAATAATTTTATTTTATGTTTCAGTTTTATTATTATGTGCTATTTTATTTTATTTTATTTACTTTACAGTATTTTATCATCGTTTCTAGAATAATGGCTCAGGCATTTGTCCTGAAGACAATGCAAGTTGACATCCAAGGGGGAGAATTATATGTGTAGATGTCAACTATTTTACATAACATGTACAATCTCAAAAATGAGAAAAAGATTTATACGCTCCAGAAGAGCGTAAGTTTGAATATGTTCCTGAAGAACGCATGCTTTACTATGATCTAGAATATCATGTATTTACGCTCTGGAAGAACAAATACTCTTGAAAAGTACAGAAACTCCCACTTACAGTAATAAAAGATATTATTATAGATCCCGTTGAATTGACTTTGCTCTATTCCCTGAAGCGAATAAAACAGTATAATTAATTGTGATTGTGGCAGTAAATGAGATTATAATTACAAGGCTGAGAGAAAATATGCATATTATTATTGCATAATAGATCCATAACTGGAGAACATTCAAAGAGTAATTGTCCTCATACATAAGTTTATACATATATTTATCTATTGGGTACAACATTGACTTTAAAACTCTGAGTCTCGTTGTTGATGTTGACCCTAACACTGTCGTTCCAGGAGAACCACATGTCACCCATGTTATTTTCTCCAGGTATCTCAAACCTATTTGTTGGAGGAAAACGGAGTGGGATTACACCATGATTCTCTCCTGCTTGCCACAAAGTCTTAGTAATCAGTACCATGTTGGGCTTGTACTGATTCTTCAGATCCCTTAAGGTACGCACAAAATCTTGGGACCTTCTTACTACACCCCTGCAATTCTATAGTAAAATTCGTACCTTAGGCCATGTAGGTGGTAACCCAGTCACCCTTGGGACGCTCCGAGCCATCATGAAAACCTGATAATAATTGCTTTGATTTAAAATTTGACATGAAGGCTCTAGCTGAAATTCCTGCAGTCTATTAGATATGAAAAACATAATAGAGTTAGCCGAGTCATAAAAGGAAGCCCTTAGATTGCTTTGGTCCTCTATGAAGAATGTTTCTTCCATAGGAGTTACAAAGAACCTAGATGAATAAAGTTCATCAACAAACACTAAACGAGGAATTCTCGCCAGATCATTTGGTAATTCCTCTTGCTGCTCATTCACCATGCTATAAGCTAACCTATTCCTTCTTCCTAGACCTCAACAAAGAAAACAGTAGCTGGGGAAGGCATTTTTTCTTGTCTTGTTGAGTTTTTCTGAGTTTTCTGCATCTTCCTGTCTCAACCGCTTCCCATTCTTATAGTCTGAGATTAGACAGCTAGGTGTCAGTTTTTCAAATGTGGACCCTTTTTCTGTCTCTGAAAAGATCCAGAAGATTTTTCGGTAATCAAAACTTTGCATTATTTGTCAGTAAACTCCAAAGCTTTTCAATCTTCGAGGTTTTGTTTTTGGAATAGTTTGCCACTACTTTAATTATTGTCCAATAATTCTGATCTTTTCTGACATGAGTGGCAGATATAAGCCTAAAATTGGCACATATATTGCAGCCTGAAGTTAGCAATTTAATTTATTAAACTTACCATATCCAGCCAGAAGCTGGAATGCACTAGCCTAAAGCTAGCAAATTTTAAGTGTTTAAATACACAGTTTGCACAGTCCAAAGCTGAGAATAACTAGAAGTTGGCTGATATATGTGTAATTTATGGCTAGTATGCCCCAGCCAGAAGCTGGTAAGTAATTTTCCTAAGTTATCTTATCCAGCCTGAAGCTGACACATAAATAGCAGCCTGAAGCTGGCACTAACTTGAAGTTGGTTCATGGATTTATTGTTGGCATGACCGGTTGGGCCATTTCGGATTAATAATAATGCGCGAAATTTATTTGGTCATTCATTGAAAAACCAGAAGTTTTACAATCAATGAATTTCCACGTGTTTGTGTGCTGCGAAATTAATTATACGGCCTTCCTGAGATGAGATTGGCCTGGAATCACCAGCAAGTTTGGAAATAATTCAGGGACATGTTCGCGGACTAATAACTCCGCGTGTTGACCATCTAGGTAATTTTTACGATGCATCGACTAGATGGTCTATTGTGTGATGCAACTTGGCATTGTGCACACTTATTTTAATGATTAAGCCACTTGCGGGTACATATCCCTACTTATGTTATTAGACTATATAATGCTGGTATATTTCTTCAATGGAAAATGTATATCATTAGCAATAAACCCAAAAAGATCTGGGTGAACATTTCCAATTGATTGCAAGACCATTGTTAATGAAATATTACTATATGAGAAAATGGTATTTTACATGCAGCAATACTTGTGTGCATCAAGCCAAAAAGTTATCATAAGGTCTCCCCATTTAATTGGTTCATGATCACGAACCTAGTAACTTCCATCTTTGGACCGTTGGTTGTACAGTACATAATGCTCCACCACAGCATAGTAAAATTTGGTCCTTAAGGAAGACTGGGAATATATGTTGTGTATATTGGGTATGAATCTCCATAAATCATTGACTAGTGATTGGAGACTTGTTAAAAGAGTTTACCCAACATTAGGGGGAGAAAATAAGCAGCTGGATCAAGATATTATTGAAATGTTATTCAATGCTTAGTTTTGATCCTCAAACGAATTAGTGTGAACCTGAAGTTCAAAAGATGATTCATTTGCAAAATTTGATAAGTCAATTGCCAGACATATTTATTTGAAAAATGTGACCATACCAGCTCCGAATGCTCCTGCTCAAAATAATATTCCTGAAGAACAATTAAAATATGCAAATGAATCCAAAGTACGCCAGAAGCGTAGAATATGCTCGGTTCCAAAGAAAAATTCTCGATAAAGAAAAAGGAGCAAAGTGATAAAGATGGCCCTAGTGAGAAAATAAGACCTCTAGTAGAGGTTCAAATTAAAAGTCCTCCAGAAGAGGTTGGTGTTCCTGACACAATTGATAAAAGTTCCAGAAGTAACTCAGGTACCTGAAATAAATGAGTATAATGAGATCTCAATTACAGTGTCAGGAATAAGATGGAACCAACGTAAAATAACCGTCGACGGAATATTTATTTTATATAGCGCTAAATATTTTTGAAATAAAATGAGGATTATGAACCTACCTCTATTGATGGATGTAGGCGCAGTATGATTGGCCAAATTGAGAAACGTGATTAAGGCTATATTAGAAACGCTTGTGAAGCGAGATATTTTCCGGACCTGTAGTCCGTTGTGAAGCAAGATACTATCTGGACCTGTAGTCTGTACACCAAATGGTGTGGAACCAGTCGATTGAAAATGGGTATTTGTGCGAAAAGAGAATTATAATAGAGAGATATAAAGCACGGCTTATCGCACAAGGTTTTACCCAAACGACTTGGTATTAATTGTGAGGAGATAGATATACTCCCCTGTGGTGGATGCAATTATTTTTGGTAAGTCTTGCATAATGTGAAAAGAATTAGAGATGCATCAAATGGATGCTGTTACAGCCTACATCTATGGATCCATAAGTCATGACATATACATGACAATCTCTGAAGGATTCAAGTTGCTTGAAGCAACTAATTCTCGGGAATATACAAAATTAAGCTAAATTGATTTTTATACGGTTTAAACCAAATTTGAGTATGTATGATCGCATATATGCACTATTTTCACTTATTTATGTTTATTACTTACATACTATTTTTGTGATCTAAATATTATTGGAACTCCTGAAGAAACTTCCAAATGTCGTGCTATTAGATAGGTCCTGAAGTACCCTATCTAAGTGAAAATCTATATCGCTAGTAACATGAAGCCTGATGCTTTTGCCATAAGCCTATTGGCAAGATATGATTTTACTCTTTTCTTCGGGATATAATAGACGTGGTATTATATTAACCCTGTAAGCCCGAAGAGAATATAGTTGTTTTTGTAGAAGCAGGTTCTTTTATTTGATCCACATAAAGTACAGACGGACATCTGCTACAACTTTACACATGAAATTGCTATATCATCGGGACCACAGAAGCAAGATGGCGAGAAAGATACACCAACAACAAATTATGAAAATAATGCTGCCTATATTGTCCAATTAAAGTAGTGATGTATCAAAAGTGATCGGACATAGCACACATCACCAGAAGTTGACAAGGATGCAACGACATCAAGAAATCAAGAGAGGCCAAAATGAGGGGGAGTAGAATACGCACTGTACTCTTTTTTCCTTCACCAAATTTTTATCCCACTGGGTTTTTCTTGGTAAGGTTTTTAATGAGGCAGTTATTCCAAAAGCTTATTCTATCCAAAGTACAATAACATTCAAGGGGGAGTGTTATGAAAAATGTGATAAATAGTGAATAGTTGTTGTACCACCTACCATAATAGTTCTTCTTGAGGCTATATAGCCAGTGAGTGTATTTTGGGACAGAAATGTGATGATGAAAGTATGAAACCAGAGCTTGCTTTGCTCTTCCCTTCATCTTCTCCATCTTCCTCTTCACTCCTCCTTTATGAAATTCTTCCGTTTAAATGGCTACAATTTCTGCATTATTTGAAGAGGTGGCAACGATATTTTGTTTTGTGGATCGCCATGATATAGCAGTTCCTCCACAGGTAAACAAGTAGCCAGTTTGTGACCGAGCTTTATGTGGATCAGACAAATATCCTACATCTGCATAACCAATTAGATCGGGTTTGGACCCGGATGAATAAAATAATCCCATATCTATTGTACCCCGAAGATATCGAAAAATTTGTTTAATCCCATTCCAATGTCTGCAAGTTGGGGCAGAACTATATCTCGCTAATAAATTGACAGTAAAAGATATATCAGGTCTTGTATTAGTAGCAAGATACATTAAAGCTCCAATCGCGCTGAGATATGGTACTTCTGGACCAAGAATTTCTTCATTATCTTCTCGAGGTCTAAAAATATCTTTCTTTTGATCAAGCGACCACACAACCATCGGGGTACTTGTTGGATGCGCTTTGTCCATATAAAATCTTTTAATACCTTCTCGGTATAATGTGTCTGATGGACAAAGATCCCATTTTCCAAATGTGCAATTTGAAGACCGAGACAAAGTTTTGTCTCTCCGAGGTCTTTCATCTCAAATTCTTTCTTTAAACAATGCACGGCTTTGGAAACTTCTTCAGGAGTTCCAATAATATTTAAATCATCAACATAAACAGCAATGATGACATATTCATGCATGGACCTTTTAATAAAAATACATGGACATATGGAATCATTTTTGAAGCCTTCTTTTACCAAGTACCCACTGAGACGATTATACCACATACGTCCAGATTGCTTCAAGCCATATAATGATCTTCTCAATTTGATTGAATATATATCCCGGGAATAAGCTGCTTCGGGCAACTTGAGTCCTTCAGGGACTCTCATGTATATATCATGGCTTATAGGTCCATAGAGGTAGGCTGTAACAACATCCATTAGACACATTTCTAATTTTTCATGTACTGTCATACTAATTAGATATCGAAAAGTTATTGCATCCACCATAGGGGAGTATGTCTTCTCATAATCAATACCAGGTCGTTGGGTAAAACCTTGTGCGACAAGCCGTGCTTTATATCTCACTATTTCATTTTTCTCATTTCTTTTCCGCAAAAATACCCATTTGTAACCGATCGGTTTTACACCATCAGGTGTTGGGACTACTGGCCCAAAAACTTCTCGCTTCATGAGCGAGTCTAACTCAGCCTTAATTGCATCTCTCTATTTTGGCCAATCATTTCTACGCCGGCATTCATCGATTGATTTAGGCTCATGATCCTCATTTCCTTCCATAATATTTAGCGCTACATTATATGCAAAAATTCCGTCGACGGTTATTTCACGACGGTTCCATCTTGTTCCTAACATAATATAATTGATTGAGATCTCATCATTTTGACTTATTTCAGGTACCTGAGTTACTTCTGGAACATTACAATTTATATCAGGGACCTCTTCTGGAGGATTATCCTCTTCTTGAGGATTTTCAATTTGAACCTCTACGGGAAGTTTCAATACCTCGTTAGGGCCATCTTGTATCTTTGCTCCTTTTCTCTGTCAAGGATTTTTATCTTTGGAACCGAGTGGTCTGCCACGCTTCTGACGTGCTTTAGATTCATTTGCAATCTTTAATTGTCCTTCGGGGACATCAATTCTAGCAGGAGCATTTGCAGTTGGTACATGAGATTTGGTCACTCTATTGATATCAGTAAAAGCGTCTGGCAATTAATTTGCTATATTTTGTAAATGAATTATCTTTTGAACTTCAAGTTCACACTAATATGTTCGAGGATCAAGGCTTGATAATGATATAGCATTCCATTTAATTTCTTTATCCAGCTGCTTATTTTCTCCCCCTAATGTTGGATAAACATTTTCATCAAAATGACAATCAACAAACCTTGCTGTGAATAAATCTCCAGTTGTTGGTTCCAAATATTTTATAATTGATGGAGATTCATATCCAACATATATTCCCAATCTTCTTTGAGGACCCATTTTAGTTCGCTGTAGTGGAGAAATTGGCACATATACTGCACAACCAAAGGTCCGAAGATGGGAGATATTAGGTTCGTGACCATGAACCAATTGAATGGGGGAGAGCTTATGATAGCTTGTTGGCCTGATGCGCACAAGTGCTGCTGCATGCAAAATAGCATGTCCCTAAGCAGTAACGGGGAGTTTGCATCTCATCAATAATGGCCTCGCAATCAACTGGAGGCGTTTAATCAACGATTCTGCTAGACCGTTTTGGGTATGAACATGAGCTACAGGATGTTCAACCACAATTCCAATTGACATACAATAGTCGTTAAACGCCATAGAGGTGAATTCAGCAGCATTACCAAGACGTATAGTCTTAATTGCATGATCAGGGAAGTGCTCCCGCAATTTGATCAATTGTGATAACAAACGCGCAAATGCCAAATTGCGTGAGGACAAAAGACACACACGGGACCTTCTAGTTGATGCATCAATTAAAACCATAAAATATCTAAATGGTCCACATGGTGGATGTATAGGTCCACAAATATCTCCCTGAATTCTTTCCAAAAATGCTGGTGATTCAGAACCAACTTTATCATATGAAGGCCGAATAATTAATTTTCCTTGTGAACAAGCAGCATATGAAAATTCATTAGATTGAAAAATCTTCTGGTTTTTCAATAGATGACCAAATGAATTTTCAATAATTCTGCGCATCATTATTGATCCGGGATGGCCCAACCGGTCATGCCAAATTTTTAACTCATTAGTCAGCTTCAGGCTGGTGCCAGCTTCTGGCTGGGTATAATAACTTTCAATGACTCGAATATTTGTGTAGTACAATCCAGAAGATAATACGGGTAATTTTTTCACAACTTGTTTGTTACCTGAAGTGGTAACTTTTGTAAGGTAGAGATATTCAGCATCTCTTTCATTCATTGTCTCAATATGATATCCATTTAAACGGATATTCTTAAAACTTAATAGGTTTCTTTGAAACTTTGAAGAGGACAAAGCATTTTCAATGATTATTTTTGTTCCCTTTGGTAGGAATAAGGTGGTGGGTGTAATAGTACACCAATGACATCCACCACGTTTTTCATAACAAGAAGAAGAAAGCACCAATTAGTATCTGGTCAACAATTGACCAAATTTTGCAAATGGCCCACGCTTGGTTAAACAAAAGGGCAAACAATAAAATATTTTTAAAATTGAATTGAATTTAATTAAACATTACTTATTTCTCTTGTTGTTTAGGGTATTAAACATTACTTATTTTTGCCCTATCGATCCCGGCAACATAACAATTCCCAGGAACTGTGTAATTTTCCAATAACCTCAATCAAGCATTCAAGCTAGCCAAATAGAAAGGAAACCATGCAAATTTATCCAGCAGCATAATTAAAATAAAATACAAATACAAACATCTCATTTAATAAGATAACCACCACCATATCCAAATGCAATCCAACTTCACAATATAGAAATTTAATGATCAAATCCTTAATCCAATACGAACTAGCAAAGCAAATACCTATAATGAATTAATGATATCCAATTCCAACCGGAAACCATACATAAAGATGACAGTAAGTTAAATAAACAAAAAGGAAACTAATTAAATCTGAAATTTTTGGTAAATTACGCCATCAAATCAGTCTATCAACAAAGCTTGAACTTCAAGTCCTCATCCTTCATCACTGTCCACAACAAGATATCAGAATGAAATGAATGATGTTATGACAATACACACACATATCAGATTCAAGAGCGAAAAAAACAAAGGAACAATGAGTTAACAAGAGGCAAAGACTAACAAATAACTCACTAATCCATCATTGCATTATTGAAGGACTGATTTGAAACTTCAATAGAAGTATCTTGAAGCAGCAAATCACCCATTTCTTGCAATAAACAATAACAGTTCATCCGAAGCCACCATGATGTATTAAGTTTGTCAAAAAGATGAAACAAAAGTACAAAACATAAGATGGACTACAATAGTACCTTTCTCAAGTGTGTCTATATTGGATGCAGGTTCATCAAGATTCAATTCACTCTTATAATTTCCAATTCCTGCTCTAATCCAATATTGAGCACAGTTCAGAGCGTACATAATTTTTTAAGTTAATGAACTCCTATATGGATCTAAAACCCTATCACTAGTGTTGAAGACTGATTCTGATGTAACTATGAACACTGGAACAAGAAGGATATCTTGAGCCATACAAGACAAAACCGGGAAGATAGGAGAATTGATCTTCCACCACCTCAAAATGTCAAAAGTCTTGACATCTTCTTCAGTATCCTCTGCAAGGTACCTTTCTAGCTTAGATTTTGATTCGCTACTTTCACCATGCCTTATCTTCTTGAATTTCTACTTTAAATCATCTATAAATACCCTCCTTTTGTCCCTCTCGCCTTCAACTCCTTCAAAACTTTCGACATCAACACTTATAGCAGAAACTGAGGTTGATGATGATCCCGCAGTAAACTACTACAAGATTGTGTTTATGGAGGGTGAGATGGAGGAAACAACGTCAAGTAATATGCTGCAAACATAGCATAAGTAGCTTCTTGGAATTTTTCTCACAATCTAGACCTTGTAGCTTCACCGTACACTTTCTTCAAAGAGAAGTGAATAAAACTAAACTTGTACCTCGAATCCAGAATTGATGTAATGAATGACACCATATTGCACTTCTCAATCACACCCCCAATATTTGTCAATTTTCACTTCATATTTTGAGCCATGATGTTCATTTCCATGTCATCATCATCAATCCACTTAAGCAACATTCCATGCAGAGAAATGATTTCTTCAAAGTAAGCATTACAAGTAACATACGAAGTGCCAGAAATGAAAGCAGTCAAATCATAAAAAATTCCTAGACAGTTGCTCAATCTCTATGCATTAGTCTATCTTCATGTGTAGGGTTAATTGGCCAGTCTTCTTCAGCTCTTTTATCAAATGACTTCATGTCCTTCTTGAAATTATCATCCTCAACACTAAGATTTTCAAATTCTCCTTCAAACTTACAAGCGGTATCCAACATGATAAAGGTTGAATTCCACCTAGTAGGAACATCAATGGACAACAAGGCTTTGCTTCGAATTCCATCAGCAACCACACACTCCCTAAATTTTTGCAACCTAGCAGAAGACTGCCTAACATACCTAGCAGCCCTACTAATTCTATAGAATGCCTTCCCTATGCATCTCAATCTATCACCTACAACAAGATTGACAATATGTGCCACACACCTTATATGCATGCACTCACACCCTATTACATTGCCTTTCCACTTGCCTACTTGCCTTTGTAAGTTGTTTGCAGCAGCAACATCATTAGGGGATGCATTGTCAATCGGTATTGTAAAAACACTAGTTATCCCCCACTCATCCAAGCATTTCTCAATGGCAACGGCAATCTTTTCCCCTTTATGACTACCTGTGGCACAGAGGTTCAACATATTAATTTTCTCAATTTCCACTCATTATCAACAAAATGGGTATTTAGACTCATGTAATTTATCATATGAATTGATGTCCATGTGTCGGTAATGAGACATACCCTTTAACAATTAGACTTAATAAACTCCATAAGATGCCTTTTCTGATCAAGATAAAACTAGAGACAGTCCCTAGAAACAGTCCACCTAGAAGGCATCTTGAATTTAGGACACGCAAGTGACCTCAACTTCATAAAACTATGACCCTCGACAAACATAAAAGGCAATTCATCAATAATGATCATAGACGCTAAAACTTTCCTAATAGCCTCTCAATCAAACTTATATGCAGACAAACTACCCTTTCCTTCCTTACCTTCCCCATGAATAATTTCAGTTTGAAGTAATCATCTAAACTACGATTCTGAAGGCATTTTTTCAAATGAGCTAACATACCCGAGGTAACGTTCTCCTTAGGATCAACTCTCAATTCTTGGCTGCATCTTTTGCGTTTCCCAATTCTGACCCCGCCAGGGCTATCAATCTTTTGGAGATGCTCCCACACCTTTGCCATATCCATATCAATAACCAACCAATGTGATCAATTAGCGCGCGGATATTAACTAGGAGGGGTGCAAATATGGACTCCTTATAATAAAAAAAATGAAAGACAACATAATTTTTTAATTAAGAAAGGGGTAATTTGTTGTCTTTTGGGTTGAGGAGGCAACGATCGCTCGGAAAAGACTTACCCAACGAGCTGATCAAACATTAAAGTTACAGTTATGGTTGGATCCGATAAGTTCATATGTATTAAAGATTCGGTTTTAATCTCGGAACCTTTTGTATTGTATGCGCATTGTGCTCGCTAATGACCCTAGGCCTTAGCAAGAGCCATAAATATAATAGAGGCTTTAATAAAGTTTTTTTTCTACCCATATCCTCCTCTAATATCTTCATGTGAGGACCCTGGGCTAAAATTGATTGGGCCTCCTCAGCTAATTCTTACACCTTCTTAACCAACAATCCAACATCAAAGGAGTCGCCACCCAAATTTTATTTCTTGGGACAATTCGAGGGAAAACCTTTAAGCATCATCCTTAAGCAACAACTTTATAAGGCAACCGATTTAGCTAACCAGAGATGTTGGATTCGGAGGTTCGTCATAGAAGGGAAGGTGTTAGGCACCTATCCATGTTAGGGCGAAATCGTGTGCAATTGATGAACTTTCTTGTATGCCTTGTGTAGGTGTGCAAGTGTGGAACTAAAAAAAAAAACAACAACAATAATCAAAATAAACAATAAAACATAAAATAAACAAATAATTGAGCTTGATTTTCCACAACTAGAAACGGGCTACGTATCCCGACGACCGGGTTCAAAGCTCACGTAGTTCTTACATAGCATCACATAGCAATCACACCATCTTCATCACTGTAGAAGCAATCACAAAATCAACAAGCAAAAATCAAAGAGATATCAAAAACTTACCTCCTGTAGCTCTCGTCTAGCTCCTTGCTTCGGGTTGTCTTCTAACCCAACTCTTCTTCTACTCCTAATCTCAATCTTCAATCTCCTCTTAATCTCCTCTTGCTAACCTCTTTTTACTGCTCCTCTCTATGAAACTTCCTCTAGATGTCTAACCCTAAAAGTGTTTCTAAACTTGAAGAGCTTCTCCATGCTTTCTAAGCTTATGGGTGTTTCTTCTCTAGAATTTGATGCCCTTTGTGAAGGAGTAAGTGGAACTATTTATAGTGTTCAGAGTGTCAGGGGTCATCCTTTTGATCTTAGAGTCAAGATTGAATCCTTAGATCTGATGGCTAAGCGCTAGAATCAAAAAAGAGGAAAAAAATAGGAAATTTTCTATTTCTGGGAAGCATGACTGCCCAGCCCTGGCGGTCCTCTCGCGACGACCGCCATGGGCTAGCAGTGTTCTTTCTTTGACCGCCCAGGCGACATAACCGCCGGAGCCCGGGTTACTGTTCTTGTTCTTGCCTTTTTTTGCTCTTTTTCCTATTTAATCTCCTTCTAACTTAATTTTTCCACGTCCTCTATTCATGTTTTCTGCCTGGAAACACTCCTAACTTGTAGCCTACTTCCTCAATTTTCCTTTTTATCAAAGCCACATCTAATTTTGCCTTTTTTCTACACTTTATTTCCATAAATAGACATTATACAAAATAGGAAAAATATTAATATGAATTTCCACGAAATTCTAACTAAATTAAGCCGCAAGTAATGTGATTTAGTGGGCTATCATTACTGGGGGGGTCCATGTTCAATTAATCCAGACTCTAAATTTATTCCTAGCCCAAAAATAAATCAACTCATTATTATTGGGTTAGAATAAATAAATAGCCCAAATAAATAAAATAATCCATATTTTAATTAAATCAGACCTAAGTATATTCTAGCCTAGGATTAAATTATTTCATTAGTTCAAAAGTTAAAACATACCCAAGCCCAAATAATTAAAATATTCATATTCTACTAAAATAAATTCTAGACATATCATAACTATAGACTAAATCATCTCATCAATCATATGATTTGAACATGCCTAAAATCTAAACTTAGTAAAATATGAGTGGCCAAATTTGGGTGTTTATAGATGCCCTTTGTTGATGAGTCCTTAGAAGCTGAGGACAAAATAACGTCAAGAAGAACAACCAAATTTGGGATGACCTGCTGAATACGGATGCTATTGTTCTGTGCACCATGGGGTGGAGCATTCCATACTCCGAGACAGGCATATCTGACCTATCATGCATCCTTAGGGCATATCTGACCCTATCTCCATTCATGGGAAAGGAAAGGCATATCTGACCTTTCTTGCATTCCCGGGCATATCTGACCCTATCTCCATCTATGGGAAGGGAAAGACTTATCTGACCTTTCTTACATTCTCGGACATATCTGACCCTATCTCCATCTATGGGAAGGGAAAGGCATATCTGGTCTTTTTTATATTCCCGGGCATATCTAACCCTTCTTTAGTTCATCATCCTTTTTCGTTATGCCCCTAGCAGCACATATTAAATCTATTCCAAAAATCTGAGTCTTACATCTCCTAAGAATGCCTAACCACGTCATCTTCTAATCTTGGGACTTACATCTTATTCTTCTGAGAAGGCCCAATCTCAGGGTGTCCATGCCCCTAGTTTAGCTTTGTGAGGGATTACGTAGCCCTAGTTTAGCTTTATCTAGAATTACTTAGCTCATCTGAGCTTCTCATCTTATCATCTCTACTTATCTCTCATCTCATCATCATACCTCATCTCAACTGTAAAAATCAGGATTTACATTTCCTCTCATAAGAAGCCCCAAAATCATCATCTCCTCACTTCTCGTCTCATCATCATCCATCATCTCGTCTCACCTTTCCCCCAAAACTTAGGACTTACATCTCCTCTCATGAGAAGGCCCAAAATCATCTCTCACTTCTCATCCCGTTTCCTCGGCTTCTCATCCCATTGGCTCATCAACTCGAATCCTCGTTTCAATGATTTCTCTTCTCATCGACTCATCGACTCAGTTTCTCATCGACTCATCGACTCGGCTCCTTATCTCATCATCTGTTAATTATTAGGGCTTATATCTCGTTCCTTGGAGGAGGCCCAATGTATCTCGACTCATCGTCTAATCATCTTGTCTCAACTTTTCATAAAAATCGGGACTTACATCTCCTCTCATGAGAAGTCCCAACCTCGTCGTCTTAATTCAACTCAGCTTCTCAACCCGTCTTATCAACTGGCTCATCATCTTGACTCCTCAACTCGGCTTATCAACTTGGCTCATCCATTCGACTCATCAACTTTACTCCTTAACTCGGCCCATCAATAAAAATCGAGGCTTATATCTCCCTTCATGGGAGAATGCCCAAAGTGACTTCATCATCTCATCCTTAATCTAGGGCAACATGTCACTGGTCACAACATCTGGTTCTCGGGGGCATCATCTGACACTCTTTCTAATCCATAGCCATATAATTGGGCCAATGCCTATCGATTCATTATAGGGGTATCATGCCCCTAACATTAAATCTTTGGACCTGGCGGGCCCCACATGCATCATATTTATCAAAATTTTAGGCCGGACGGGCCCTACACAACATATTTTAAATCAAAGCCATCAAACAATTCTATTATCGGGATTTTAAACATGATAAATAAGTGCCCCTTGGTTCAACAAAGATTTGGTCAATTTAAAAGGGTTTCTATCTTTTCTCTCCTCTCTTCTTTTCCTCTCTCTTCTTCCCTTCTCCTTCTCCTTCTCCTTTTTCTTCTTTTCTTTTTCTTTTTTTTTTATGGAGGTGGTGGTGGTCATGTGTGCTTTACCGCTGGTGGTGGCGGTCTATACGACATGACCGCCGAGTGATGGCGGTCATGCGTCCCAGTTCCTACTCCTTTTCGGGTTTGGATTCAGTTCTTGGTATTTTCTCCGATTTTACTGACTCTAAACCTCTATAAATAAACCCCTAGGTACCCAGAAACCCTCACAACTCATCTACATCAAGTCCAAATACTTCTAAGGCAATCATGAGTGAGAATTTCCATACTAAGGTCCTCCAATGGATGACAAGCATTCCTTCAGCGTCTTGTCTTCATTTCAAACCACGGAGGCTACATATGTTGTTTCACCTTGCCGTTGTGAAGATAGATGAGAATCTAATTCGTGCTGTTGCCTTCTTCTGGGATAAAGACCATTGTGTCTTTCATTTTGGTGCTTCTATGGCGAAACTCTGTCCAATGGTGGATGAGTTTAGTGCTTTTCTTAACATCCGTATTGGTGGTGATATTGCCTGGTTTCTTCTGCTGCTCCAGCCAAACCTGAGGTCCACACATTCTTATCTTCAGATGACACACAGTGGAGCTTCTCCTTTTCAAAGATGGATGAGTAAACCTGGTACCCTTCGTTGATCGCTACTTCGTCAATGACTCTCTTCGTAGCTTTCTAGAGCATGACCCTTTATGGAAGGACGAACACGTGCGTGCTCTTGCTCTGACATTGGTGAGTGAATTCTTGCTGATAGGCTGCTCGGGCACATGTCTTCTGGGCATAGGTATGCTTGTTGTTAAACTCCTCGAAGGTCATAGCCTGGTTCCTTCTATTCTCGGTGAGACTCTTGTCTGCTTGGATAACTTGGCAGTCAATCCCAATAGCCCTCTAACCAGCTCTCCACTACTTCTCTAGGTAATGCTTCCTTTCACTTCTATTCATGTCCCCCCTTTTTGTCATAGTTCTTTTGTTCTTACTTATACTCCTCTGCAGATGTAGCTGTGTGAACATCTCACCTTGATGAATCTTCCAAAGACGGATCCATATACTTCTATGGGATATCCAGATCTAAACTCATCGTCTCTTTTTCTTCTATCAAGGAATGGGTCCTTTTCTTAGAGGATATGAGGGACGACCAAATCACTTGGCATTATCCCTGGTTTGGGATGCAAGAGGCGATTCTCCATTCGTTCGGCAAAGAGGTAGTGATGCTCCCCGGTGTTATTCGATCTACTTACTATCATCTTCCTAGGATAGCGAGGCAATTTGACATAGCACAACTTGCTCCCCCAAATATGTGTTTCCATCTTGGGTTAGCTATGGATGCCCTTATGGCGGAGCTTATGTAGGGATATTGGTGTGCTCCCAAGATGACCAAGGTTTGTCCACCCATTTCTATGATTCCTACTGTAAGTTATCTAAAATGGTTAGAGAGTGAGGTGAGCCTTTCAAAGAAGTATCTTTCTCGTACAAGGGCCAAACTTTTCAAGACATCAACTCCTCTGGAGCCTAAATCTCCCAGCGACTATGAAGATGATGCTTAATCGCACTTGGTGTTTTGTTTAGACAAATATCAACTATATTCACATTCACGATGCATGCAAATAAATGAATGAATTAACTCTCGGTTTTCCATCTTTGTCAAACTTTGAATTTTTATTAATTAAAGGGACCAGACCCAATTTGGACTTCCTATGTATCCATGGCTCTCTTTTTTTTTTAGCACACGAAATCAGGTCTGCGTAGTTCTTTTTTACATCAATTCATTGCCTTATACATAGTACTGCTTTAGTTGATCCATATTTGACCGGCTCTCGAAACTCATTTCCGTCCGAATCTCTGATCTTTGTTGCGCCTCCCGAAAAAATCTCCTTTACAATGTATGGCCCAATCCATTTAGCTCTAAACTTGCCCCTCAGGTCATGAACCGATTGCGTAACCTCTTTCAGCACCAAATCGCCTTCTTTCAGCCCCCTTTCCTTGACTCGTTTGTTGAAAGCCTTAACTATCCTCCTTTGATATCCTTGCATCTGGTACAAAGCTAATAGCCTCTTCTCGTCCAACAGTGTTAGCTGATCAAGCCTCTCTTGTACCCATTCCGTCTCGGGGAGTCCACTCACCCGTGCCACCTTTAGAGATTGAACCTCCAACTCTACAGGCAGCACAACTTCCATTCCATAGACTAAAGAATAAGGAGTAGCCCTAGTTAATGACCTTATAAATGTTCCGTACCCCCATAGTGCCAGAGGTAGCTTCTCGGCCCATTCTTTGTGCATGGATATCTTTTTATAGATTATAACTTTCACATTGTTGTTGGCAGCTTCGACCGCTCCATTTGCTTATGGTTGATAAGGCGACAACCTGTGCTGCTTAATCCCATACTTCTGACATAATCTCTCTACGTCGGCTTTGAAGTGTGGTCTATTGTCGGATATTAATTCGTTCGGCACCCCGTATCTACAAATGATGCTGTTACAGAGGAACTTAGCCAGCTTCTTAGCATTTAGCATAGCATAGGCATCAGCTTCCACCCATTTAGTAAAATAATCAATAGCCACCAATATGTATTCATGTCCGTTTGTCGTCTTCGGGGATACTTTTTTGTTGACATCGATATCCCATACAGAGAATGGCCATGGCAACGACAGTGGAGTCAATGGTACTGGCGGCTTTAATTGCAATTTCCCATGTATCTGACATATGTGACAACATCTCACAAACCTGGCACAATCAGCTTCCATTGTTGACCAAAAGTATCCGAGGCGTATGATCTTCCGTGCTAACATATCTCCTACCATATGTGTACCTTATTCTCCCCCGTGCACTTTATCCATGTTCTTTTAGGCTTCTTTAGTATCATCACATGCTTCTTATAGAGTCTCCCGACACACATGATACATCCATTAGCAAGCCTCCTCAAAGTCTTCTTCTCACCAAATTTTGGCCCTCTGGGGATTGTCCCGCCCTTGAGGTATCTCAAACTATCACTCTATTAACGGCCTTCATCACCGTTAATCGGAACACCATCTCGGGAGGGTTGCCCCAACTCCACAGCGGTCAAAGCTTTCACGGGGGCGCCTTTCACACAGGGATCACTCATATAATTTTGGAACCACTGCTCGTTTGTCCCCCTCCTTGGCCAAACGAAGGCTGACTCCTCCTTCACATAGTCACTGGTAGAATAATTGCATTTTTGGCATTCCCATCATCGAGGAAAGTATACTCAAGGCGTTGGTAAACTGATTATCTCTTCTTGGTATATACTAGAAACTGATCATCTCAAATTTGGATGCCAGCATTGTCACATAATCGTGATAAGGTGTCAACTTTTCTCCTTTGATTTTCCATTCTCCCTTGACTTGGAATATTACTAAAGCTGAGTCCCCGTATACCCTCATCCGCCTTATCCCCAAGCTCAATATAGTTTCAAGACCAATGGTTCGCACTTCATATTCGACTATATTATTAGTGGCTTCAAATTCTAACTTACAGGAGATGGGTTAAGTTACTCCATCTGGGGATATGAGGATGATCCCGGTCCCAAAACCACTCGCATTGGCTACACCATCAAAGTGCATTTCCAAGTTGGTGTCTCCACATTCATTACCTCTTCGTCTGAGGCTCAAATCTCTCATTACTCTCCCTTGGTTGGGATGCCAGAAAATCAACTATGCCACCACCCTTGATGGTCTTCTGAGATACATACCGTACATTAAATTACGATAAGATTGCTACCCAAAGGGCTGTCCAACTGGTGGGTGTGAGGACCCGACTAGAAATTCGGCCTCCTCACCTTATTTCTTCTTCTTATCCAATCCATCAATCAAAAGAGTCACCACCCTAAATTTTTTTTTTTTAGAAAAAATTAGGGAAAAACCATAGGCATCAATCCTTCTTAGGCAACAAATGTAAGGGACCGTTCTAGCGAACCAGAGATTAATGGATTCGGGGGTTCGTCATGGGTAGGAAGGTGTTAGCACTCTATCCGTGTTGGGGTAAAACTTTGTGCAATAAATGGATCAAATTGCATGCCTTGTATAAGTATGTAAGTGTGGAAGCAAATTCACAATAAAGAAAATTAAATCTAATCTAAGAACAAAATGAAATATTAAATATAATTGGGCTTGAACTTCTACCACTAGAACCCACCTACGTACCCCGATAACTGGGTTCATAGCTCAAGTAGTTCTAGCATAGCATCAGTTCACAATCAAATTCTCACATCAGCAGTAAGCGTCTCAATACATAAAAAAAAAAAAAAAAAAGAGATTCAAGGTTACCTCTTGTAGCCCTCCACTAGCTCCTTGTTTTTTTGAATTGTTTTCTCCACCAACTACTTTGCCTCCTCTTAGCTCTACCTTGATTTCTTCTAAATCTTCTCTTGCTTGATGTTTACTGGTGCAATTCTCCACAAAATTTTGCCAGAATAACAGTAGGAAAAGAGTGTTTAAGGGCCTGGAGAAGTAGAGTTTTCCCAAGCTTTTCTAAGCTTCAAAGAGTGTGTGTATGCTATTTTCTTAGCTCTTAATGTGTCTGTTTGAAGTGAATGAGTGGCTCTATTTATAGAGTTATGAGAGTATAGAGGTTATTGAATTTATAATTGACAGGATTCTTGCTGAAAATCTGGTCTGAAATAAGTGGGATTGATTAAATGGCCCCAAAACTAGAAAAAAACGCATTCTAGGGATACATGTCCGCCACTACCGAGCGGTCATCACGAGATGTCTGCCGGAAGCGACGGTCTTGGCTTCCTTGCTGTCATATCCGCTCGCCACTTGCTACAGCAACGTTATTTTTCCTTTTTTAGCTCCCAATAACCTTTAATCCCGGGTCTAATTGATTTTCAGCGTGAAATTAAAGTTGTCAGACCATAAATCACTCCATTTCTTGCTGGTTACTCCTATCAATCACTTCAATTAACATTAAAACACCTTAGTTAGCTCACAATCAACTCTTTTCAACCCTTTTCTACCATAAACTCATTAGGGGTGAGCAAAGAAAACATACCGAACCAACCGAACTGGTATAAAAAAAAAAACAACAGTATCGGCTCGAAATAAGAGGGATTTCAGCACCACCCCTAAAACTTGTACCATACTGTTTTCATTATCAAAATGGCTCGGTTTGATAGGGTCGGTATCGTCGATTTTCGATACAGGCCGATACCGACAAAGCCCAAACCAAATTTCCCAACCCAAGTCCCAACAAGCCCAAATAGCAGTAGCAAATCCAAACCCAAACACACTCATGTATAAACCATTATTTACTAACCTTAAAATTTTAATTACCAACTTTCACTTTTCTTTCTTCCTCGACAGCAACCGCCGGTGCCATTCTTTGCCCTCTTCCTCCAACTTGCCTAGCTTCCTCCGCCATAGACGGAGTCGCTCCTTGAACTCGAAGTAGCCGCCTCCACCCATGCATGCCACCTTGACAAAGGCACACCGCTACACACTCCATCGCTGCCAAAACTCGCGGCATCGGTGCCAAGACAAGCCCCTCTCTCTTCGCTCTTCTCTTTTCTTTCACGCCGCTCCAACACTACACTGCTCCTTGCTCGTGTAGTCATGTTTTGGATTTTTTTGGAATGCCAAAATATTTGATTTTTGAGTTTCTTTAGATATATAACGATAATGATTTTAGATGAATTTTCTAGTGTGAAGTTATTGAATTGTATAAACTACAAAGAAACAGAGTTTCTGTGTCGAATAGTAAATCAATTTCTTCCCTTTTGTTTTTTTTTTCTTTCTAGAATTCTTCTTTTTTGTATTTTTGGGTAAAGAAAGGAAAGTGGGTATCTATCGGTCGGTATGCTTACCGACCGAACCGACGTCGGTATCATCAGTGTGATGCCGATCGGTATAATATCAAAATCAGTATGGTATTGGTCGAAATTTGGGATCGTCAAAAAGCTCATACCGAATAAGCGATCGACACGGTATGTACCATACCGAAGCTTTGCTCAGCCCTTAAACTCATATATCCTATAAAAGGTAATTTTAATTCTGATTTTCGTAACCAAAATAAGCTGCAAGGAATGAGTTTTTAGTGGGCCAAACTCTGGTGGATATCCATATTTTATTGATTAAACTTATAAAATACTTTCAACCCAAATTTAAATCATCTAATTAACTTTGGGTTAAAACATTCTAAAAGCTTTAAAATAATAAAATATGGAGGCCCAAATTTGGATGTTCACACTGAGTACTGGCTTCTCCATCAAATACATAATCGGATCCATCCTAGAGATGAGCAATACCTCAAAGGTCACAAAATAGTGCCAGAACTTTTGGCAACCCCATGCCAATGCCATACAAGTCTTCTCCAACATATTGTAGTTTAATTCATATCCGTTAAATTTCTTGCTCAAGTAGTAGATAGCGGCCTCGGTGCGAGAATCTAGCAAATTTTGGGCTAGAAATGCGCCCATGGCTTCCTCAGTGATAGTCAAATACAACAGCAACGGCCTTCCTTGCCTAGGACGCTGAAGCACCGAGGGGTTGGACAGGTATTTCTTGATTCGCTCAAAAGCGTCTTGACACTCGTCATTCCACTTAGCAGGTACTCCTTTCTTGAGTAGCCGATGAATAGGTGTGCAAATGCTAGAGAGCTGGGCAATAAAACGGCTGATGTACTGAACTCGTCCGTGGAACCCACAGATCTCTTTCTCGCTCTTCGGGGTTTGCATTTCTTGGATTGTATTGATCTTGGATGGGTCCACTTGTGTGCCACGTTCACTCACCATAAAGCCTAGTAACTTTCCTGCTTGGACACTAAAAATGCACTTTTGCGAGTTAACTCTCATGCCAAACTCCCTGCATCTTTCGAAGAATTTCCTACATCATATCATGCAGAAGTGTAGTGGCCATCCTCTGATACGTAGCTCCAGCATTAATCAGTCCAAAGAGCATGACCTTATAACAGAATGTCCCCCATTCGGTGCGGAATGTTGTCTTGTGTTTATCCTCCGGCGCCATCTCTACTTGGTTATATCCCGAAAAACCCATCCATGAACGATAAAAGCACGTGCCCTGCTGTGGCGTCTACCAATAAGCCGATATGCGGTAAAGGTAACTAATCCTTCGAGCAAGCCTTGTTCAAATCCCGATAATCAACACACATCCTCACTTTTCATCCTTATTTGGAACCAGAACGATATTAGCCAACCATTTTGGATATTCGATAACTTCTAAGAACCCGGCTCGGATTTGTTTCTCGACCTCTTCTTTTACCTTCAGTGCCCACTATGGTTGGAGGCGACAGGCCTTCTGTTTCACCGACTTGGCGTTGAGGAACAAAGGAATCCGGTGTTGTGCAATAGCGGGATCAATTCCCGTTATGTCTTCATACAACCAGGCAAATACATCCACAAACCTTTTGATCAAATTGGCCAAAATTTCTTGCATCGGAGTTTCGAGAGCCGTACCGATTCTAGTGATCTTTGGGTCATTATCAGTTCCCAAGTTGATTTCAATGGATTCCGAGAGTTCACTCGTCTCATTACATTCACACATTTCATGTATGCGAGAAATATCATCACAGAATACATCCAAGTAGTAAAAAGAGCGCCTCATTTTATTGTAGTGGGAAATAAAGATACTGTCGTTTTCATAAGTTTGGTGATAAGAAAGAATATGGTCAAAAGAATCTTTATCTACCCTCTCTGTTACATCTTTAGATTCCCCATCCGATTCAGGCTTCGGTGATCCCCGGTCGGCACATGGTTTTGTCCCAAATTCGTCACCAGTCTTTTCGCACGACCGATTCCACTCCTAGTTGGCGCACGGGGCAAAGGTAATTGCCCCTTCAAACTCTTTGATCTTCATCTTCGACTTGTTGCCTTCTCCTTTCGAGCCACCATCAAATGCACAACAATCCGTCCTCCTTTAACTTGATACTCTTCAACAATCCCCTTAGTGCCTTAAGCCTCTCCTTGTCATCCATGGGTCCTTAAGCCACTGAATCATCGCCCACCGCATCATCCTTCTCAGATCCTATCTTCGAGACTTGCCCCTCATAACTCCTAAGGGGCAGCATCTTCTTCTTCTTCAAGGTTTGTAGCAGCTCTGCCTTTTCCGGATCCTTAAGCATGGCATGCATCTCCCTAACCTTATCTAGTTCTTCGGCTCCGTTCTCAGTCATATTGCCCTAATAGTAAAGGGTTCGTGTAAGGGTTCCGGGCACCAATAAGGTCTACTTTTCCACTTCCCTCTCTCTCTCTCTCTCTCTCTCTTGTTTTTTTTGGGTCATTGACCCAAAAGGCACTCTATTTACACATGCTTTAATTCACAACAACCACACAATATGGACGTACCACATATTGATTCAACATGCATGAGATGCTCAGATTATGTAGCTTGTTGGGGGCCAAAGGACCATTGCTAAAGGATAATTAGGCCTACTCACATGTGATGTAGGACGTCGGGTGAGGTCGCAAGCCCGATAATTGATGCACATGAAATATGCATAGTCTTAGGCATGATTTCTTTGGTTACTTACCTGGTCATATAACTCATAAAATAGGTTAAGCCAACGCGTAGGCCTGGATTGGTTCTTGTGAAAGCGAACAAAAAAGGAGTAAAGCCTAATCAGGTGTACAATGTGTTGTTGAGTAGCTAATCTTCATTTTGGAGCCTGTAACACACAAGGTAATTAGCTTCCATACCAAGTATACATATAAAGAGAGAAAAATAAAAATAAAAAAGAAAAATTTACGATCCATTGAAATACAATTCATGGCCTGTTTATATAGAGATTTAAAGCAGAAATATTATTATGAAGAAAAGTAAAGTGTAACGGGAATTATTTTTTATTTTAATAATAATAATAATAATAATAATAATAATAATAATAAAGGGTAACTGAGTCAATAATTATTAATGAAGGGTAATTAGGTCAATTTGCCGGCTTTTCTAGAGTTGGTGCTTTTATATAGTACTAGTTTTTGTGCGCGTGCAATGCACGTGGTACAAATCTTTTTTTTTCAAATAATTTTTTTGTAAATTTAAAGTTTTTGTAAATATTTTTTAGAATAGGTGAAATATTTATATTATAATTTATAATTTTATAGGTGAACTATAAATTATGAATATAATAATTACCTTATATTTAGCATCAATAAAATAATTACCTTTTCTAATAATATTTTTTATGTTATAATTAAATTATAATATATTATTCATGAACACTGTTTATATGAAAATTTTTGACATTTATAAATATTGAGCTAACATAAAGTTTGAAAAGTAAAGTGTATGTAGTAGAACACCTTTAAATTTTTTTCTACTTTGACTTTCTTAAGAATTGGTTGCATTTGACTGTCTTCGCCTTGAATACAAAATCCAAGTTTTTTCTTTTTCATTTTGTTCTTCAGGAGTTGTCTTTTGCACTTCCTCTACAACAAATTGTCTTTTTTTCTTATCCAAGCCGTTTGCTTTGTTCATCCTTACTAAGAAACTGTATTCTTCGTCCTGTAAATCGATCAACTTTTTTTTTTGCTTTTGATACAAAATAAAAGCTTAGATTTCTCAATACCTATTTGATAATAGATCAGTTTTTACTTATCATCCATTATTTTCCTCATCTTCTGGCCTCGCAATGTAATTAGTCACATCAATTATCATTTTTGCCTCGTCGAATTGGTTACCAATGCATTATCTTTTCCGTCAGGCACTTCGAGTCTTAGCACGTACCTATAAGATATGAATTGCATGTGTAAGAAAAGATTTAAATATAAATGTTTAGTGACGATAATTATTTGATTTTTATAATTCTCATATCTTGGTTTGTATCCATCATATCCATTACATTTTTCTCCTTCACAACGTGCTTTGTTGTCTGAAATATCTACTTTCTTTCCACACCTTTTGCATGCATGATACCATGGTTTTTCTTTGCTATTACCTTTAGAATTTTAGCTTGGAATGAACAGTATAAGGCCTAGATACATCCAATGTTTTGGTTAATTCGAAACAAATATTGTTTGTGAAAGTATATATATTAACATTATTAAACTTATATACTTACCTTTGTTGTTGTTGTCGTACTCATGGTTTGTATATCCCATATTATAAATTTTACAGCATCTCTTATCCTTTTTGTTTTTGGTTATTGTGTAATTTGAATATCTCCTTTTTGTAATTTCCCAAGCGTATTAAAAAAATTTAGTATATATTTTTTCGATATTGTTTCTAACTGAAGCAGAAAATACACTTACCACTCTTGAATTTGGATGGCTTCTTGTAGTTTTAGAATTATCATGATGGTTGTGCTATATATTGTTGGTAGTCGGAGCATACCTAAGATTAAATATAAATTTGTTAGTTACTATATATATAATGCTTCCAAATAATTTTCGTAAATCATTTACCATTATAGTCTGCTACTCTGATGTTTGATATTGCAATGACTTGGTTTTTATCTTCATTCTCATATAATTTTTGTCCCTCCTACTCAGCCAAATCACTCCATAGTATTATTGTTAATTGTTCATTCCTGAATATAAAATGGCAACTAGTATTTAATAAAAAATATTATAGGTAAAAGCTATTATTCGTAAATTGATTTTTTTCCTTTCTTTTTATTTATCAATATCAATTCTCTTCTTTGGCTTTGGTTTCTATCCGTTTGGTTGTAACAGCCCGGGTAAAATTTGGATTTTTACCGGGACTGTAAAAGTCTTTTTACAGTGATTTACCGAATGAATTAATCTTGGGTAATTAATTCAAGGTAAATCGAGCGTCGTTTTTTGCAACCGAGTCTTTTCCCGCGCTCGAGATTTTTCCGTGGATTTTTCGGACCTAAGTTGGTATTTATCGGGTCCCGGAATCCTTAGGAAAATCACACCGGAAAATAACTAAGGGGGGATATCAGTTATTTTCTGGTCCAGACGGGACACGACTGCCTGACTGAGTCACGCAGCCGCCTCTTCCCTGTGCAGCTCGTGATATGTTTTCCTGTGCGCTTGTGAACTTCGTCGGTGATGCCGTGCCATGCCTGCTTATTCCTTTCTTCCTTTTTCCTCTACTACTGTTTCATCTGCAAAAAACTCAAACCAACAAACACACCCATACCACCTCTGCCGAACACCACCCGACAACCCCTTACCTGAGCCATCCTCCACCGCTGCCGCCCACCGAACCACCACCATCCCTTCTCCCTCTTCACACGCCGCCACCACCGAGACCGCCTGCAACCCGAGCCGCCACAGCCCAGCCTCCTTCATCGCTGCTTAACACCGACACCGGACCCGCGCCTGAAGGCTACAGCCGCCTCCTCTCACTCATCGCACCGCCCTCCCGATGCAAATCCGCCCTGCTCGCTTCGCCTCGCCGTCCCCGCTCGTCACCTACCTCTCGTCGTTCGTCCTCTCCTTCCTCGCGTTGCCATACCATGGAGATCCGACGAGCAGAGCCGCCCGGATCCACCGTCCCTTTTCCTCGCGTTTCCTCTCCTCGCCGCCGCTGCGAGCACCTGCAACCGTAACAGCCGGCCGTCGACGCCTCCAGCACCAGCAGCCGACCGCGTCACCGCCGCCCATGCTCGTGCCCGTCGCCGCCCTCGTTCCGTTCGTGCCGCAGCCGAAGCCCACAAGGTGAGCCATCCACGGGTTGTTGACGACCCGGGTGAGATGTGGGATGTGGGTGGGTCGACCCGGTTCTAGTGGGTCTGACCTAGGTATGATTTGGGCTGAGTGGGAGTATGTTGGACCTGACCATGGGCTGAGTGAAGTCTGGGCCTGCTGCTTGGGCTTGCACCTGGGTTGCTGGGTTAAGCCTATGCAGCAAGCTGGACTTGACCAATTGGCCCAGTTCGTTAAATGATAATTATAATAAAAAAATCTATATATCTATAAATTATAATTACTGGAAAATAAAATATATTTATATTTCGAAAATATAGTTAGTTTTAATTATGCTTTTGGGAAGAAATATATATATATATACCAAGAGATTATATTTTCTGGAAATTTATATATATATACTATTATTTTTTCTAAAAAATTATGATAACTACCTTTGTAAAAATATATATAGAATACATAATTTATATTTCAGAAAATTGATAATTATGTGGAAATTATTATTGTTTTGGAAATGTATATTGTCTTTAGAAAATAAAAGTACCTATTTGTATTTATTTTCAGAATAAGCTTTTATGAATATACATTTTCTGGGAAATAACATATATAGCATATGATTAATATATATATATTTTTGATAAATAATAGTATTTGGCAATTATATTATGATGAATAGTTTTATAAAAAAATAAATATTTTGGAAATATATATACATATGTTATCTTTTCCAGAAAATTATGGTGATTATATTTTGGAAAAGTGTAATTAATTTATGAAAATATTTTGAAAAGAGTTTTAATTAAAGTATGGCACCGAAATTATATTCGGATATACGTACGGTATAATATTTTCGGTAAAAGATGATAATAAAGGATATGAATCGGGATGGGTTTATTTCGCAGTATTGACATCATGGCATACTCTTATGTGCATCTTATGTGAGTATATATTGTTTTATCGTATAGGTTATGATATCGGGCAGTTTCCCGAGGAGCGGCTTGGGACCGGTCATTGTCTTCGGAGTTGAGTAATCGGCCAAGGTGAGGATGGATTTCCTTCAATATGTGCCTGTATTACTCGGTTGTTGCGTTTGATGATTGTTGCATTTGCTGTGGTTTGTTTCGGGATGTTTATCCCAGTGCTTTGATTGGTTTTGGGGATGGTTATCCCCGTGTTGAGTTTTGGATATTCATCATTGTGTCTTTTTGGTACAAAGTATAACAGAATAAATAATAAATTGTGATAAGGATGTCGATTCTCGGTTTTGGATAGGGATGTCTATCCCGGTATTTTGGTTAGGGATGTTGATCCCTGTAATTTGGTTTTGAATGATGATTTAATCGTCACGTGGTAAGTAGTGGTACGACTCGATGGTTTAAGACTGTTTTGTGGTGGCCATGACCTGGGTTACTTGTGATAAGCATGTCTATGCTTGGGATGTCTATCCCGTGATTATATTTGGGATGTCTATCCCTGGGTTCTTATTTTTGGGATGTCGATCCCTGGGTTCTCTTGGATTTGGTCTGGCACCCAAAATATGTTGATAACCAGGTCTGACCCCTAGCTTATCCGTGACGGGGCCTGGAAAGATAAAATTGGAAATTAGATTTTTATTTGAGTCTTTTTGGTCTTGGACCGGTTTTGAGTCGAGTCTTTTAGATTAGTGTATTTTGGCTGTTAAGCCTGTTTTCGACTTTGAGTAATTTATAATGTTGCATATTGATCGTCTATCCATGGTTGTGAGCACTTCGGACTCACCCCTCACCTGCGGGCTTTCATCCCGTAGGATGAGTTATTTGTGGTACAGGTTGATGCATTCCAGACAGGCTGCGGCGTTATCCCTTGGACAGGACTTGGATCCATAGTTTGCATCATATGTCGCATACAGTGTCTTTGTGAGTTATTAAGTCTTCCGCTGTGCTATCTATTGCTATTGTTGGGCCATTGGGCTGATTATATCATTTGGTGATCCCGGATTCGGGTGATAAGTTTTGGTTGTTGGGCCGAAGGGCCAGATTTCTGTTGTCTATAATTTGGGCTATTAAGCCAGAGTTTCTATTGTATACACTGTATGCCGGACTTTGTTTGGTCAGGTTGTACAGTTCCGGCACGTGTTTACTATGTACGGTAAATATGGGTCGGGGCGTTTCATTGGTGTTCACCTTGATCACAATACCTAGTAAGTCTATTCATAGACATTATGAATAGTTGGATTGTGTAATTAAATAAAATTATTTAAATTAATGAATGATTAGTATACTTACCTATTATTTTTTCTTTCTCACAATTCTCAACATCACCAAACTCGACGAATTTGTATTTTAGCACATCAGTTGAAATAAGAGTTGGAGCCTTTTTTGCGATTGTTGAGTTTGATAATATTATTTCCACATTTTGGTTGAGTATTGCATATTGTGGATTTGGTCTTTTTGTCATTTCGTTGATGATGAAGTAAGTTTTGTCTTTCTGAAACATATGTCTGAATTTCGCTCGGGTAAATGCATATTTTGGGGTCCGTACTATTTCAATTGTCGCTTTTAGGTGTCTGTACTAATTTTTGACCCTTTTATATGCCCATACTCTCTAATGTCATTCCATTTTGGGGTCTCGGTTAGCCCAGCTGCTGACGTGGCTGACCAGCTCAGGAGTGCATCACACGCGTGCATTTTTCGACACGTGGCAGCTCATGAGTCTCGTACTTCACATGCACACTGTACTTGGTGGGTCCCACTTATAATTTTCTTAAAAAATAAATTGTAAAATATTTTCTGAGTGAATTTTTATTTTCTAAATTTATTAATAAATAAAAAGTAAATTTCATAATTCTTTAACTTTTAATGACTTTAAATTTTTTTAGCAAATTTTATAATTAACTGATTTGAACTATAAAAATGGAATCTTTTTTGGCAAAAAAAACATGTGTCAGGCCACTCTTTCTAAAAGCAACTCATCTCTCTCCCCCATCTCTTCACTGCCCATATCTCCTCATTGTCGTCCAACAGTACGTCGCCGTCGTTGCAACAGAAACCACCATTGACAAGGGGTCCCAAGAGCATGAGGCGCTTCTGGGTTGAATCATCGTTGCCTTCTGGTCCACCATCTCCCTCGTACTGGAACACACCTTCTCCTCCTTGAGCCGTTAATGCACCGTCGTTCGCCGTTTCCAAACAATACAGCATCGCTGCCGTTCATCGCCACGGCCACAGGTCCCCACCTCTCCTCACTATATTCCTCGTCCTCCGAGCAGAATCAGCAACAGTCTTTATTTGCTCCAGCAAATTGTAATATGAAACATTAATTATCCAAAACAAAAATAAAAATAACAAATGTTAATTCAAAAAAATTAAAATTTGCAGGGGGCAAAGAAAAAACAAGAGGAAAAATAAGTACTGGACACTGCCACCGCAACCCTACTCGTGGCAATCACCTCGCTCCCTTTGGGGATGACGAGGTTGTTCCCGATGGCCTGTAGCTGCCTGACGGTGGACCAAGAGCGCGAAACGCTCCAAGACAATAACTGGAAATGGCCAGCGAGGTGGTGGTGGTCCTTGGAGGGGTTCTGGCGGCCGAAGGAGCGGTTGCAGTGGCCGGAAATAGAGGAGGCAGAGGAGGAGGAGGAGGATTCCTTCTCGTCGAGCATGGAGACAGACACATCGATGAGGGCCTTGCAGGCGCGCGGAACTGGCCTTCTCCGAGCATCTAGTGGTCGGTGGTGGATGGCGTTTCTTCTAGTCTCTAATATGCTCAATCCCGTCGCGGATGGCATTACAGAGGTCCAAGGCCTTGACGGTGCGGTCGAAGAAGTCCTGGACCATCCGATCCAGCGGGGGATGAAGGGGAGGAAGGAGACGAAGGCAGCGGCGGTGGAGAGGAGGCCGCCGCAGAGCAGCCGAGAGAGAGAGAGGGAGAGGGGATGACACGTGGAGGCAAGCAAGAGGAAGGTGTGGGTAAGCTCTGTCACGGAGCCATTGAGGCAACGAGGAGAGGAGGACAAGGAAGTTTGGGGAGGGAGGTGAAAAAGAGACGACGATGAGAAAACGACACAATTTTTTCATCAATCAATCAGGGGTTTTGTTTAGTTTTAGGAGTTTTTAACTGGGAATTTTTTTTATTAATTTGTTAGATGTAAATTGAAAAAAAAATGAGAAAATTGGTTTTTAAAAAAAATAAGGGGAAGTGGAGCCCATATGTACATTTGGCAGCACTTGTTTCATGTGCTGCCACGTGTATTACACTCCTAAGCCGGGCAGCCCACGACAGCTGCTGGGCTGACCGAGACCCTAAAAAGGAACGAAATAAGAGAGTATGGGAATATAAAAGGGTCAAAAATTAGTACAGACCCCTAAAAGGGACAATTGAAATAGTACGGACCCCAAAATATGCATTTACCCAATTTCGCTACTCCTCCGCTAAACATTGTAACTTATATCTTTGTTCCCTTTAGATGTGAGCCAAAAATTAATATTAAAATATGAATAGTATTTGTGCAGTTAAATTATTATTAAACAGAATAAATAATAGATATATGCATGTATATTTTGTTAATGTATTTTTACCAAATTATCTAAGAAAATAAATTTTCATATTTCACCTTGATCTTTCATTACTGTAGGAATCTATAGAGCCTCACCTCATGACCAATACTTTGAGGTTCAACTTCTTTTGATCTTTCTGTATTTTTTATTTATTTATTGATAGGTATGCGGTGTAGCTCGCCTATTAATTTCTTCATCACAGAAAAATAAAATTAAAAATTGAAAAATAAATGATATTATAATAATGGATTTTTTTATTAATCCTCATTAATTAATAAGTTAGGTAATAAATCTATAGAAGTAGTAATTAATAGAGGATTTTACTGTAGAGTAAAATAATGCAGATAATATTTTGTATAGAAGATTTTGTTCCAAAATTACATTAATTTTTTTAAAAAACTAAACGAAACCAAATAAGGATTAAACTATGTGCAGACAATAAGTCTTGCCTTTCTCATAAATTATGCAGTTGAATCTTGCTTTGACATCTTACACAAAGTTATTTCATCGGTGGTGATTGGTATATCAAAACGTGAGTGAGCAGTTCATCCACCATGCATATTGCTGCTGCGACACCACATGTTGTAGTTGCAAGTGCTATCTTCCCTCTAGATCTGTCATTTGCAAATAATGCACGATATAAAAAAAATTTCCTATCCCTCGCGGGCCGTTTACAAAAAATATCCCACTGTTTTCAAAGTCTATTCTTGTGAATCGGATGATCATTTGTAAAATACTTAAGGCTAATTAATTGTGTTTAGTAGCATAATGCTTGCACTAAATTGACATATTGATCATGTGGTTGTAATGTGCCTTTAAGTACAATTAATTATACTAATGACTAGTGTATTATATTATATGATAAATGCCTTAACTAGGTTTTTATTATGACAAACTTATACATAGCATCTTGTGTACGTAAACATATATTCCAGCTCACATGAAGAATGCCCAACCTGTGATCAAACATCTTGATCAGCCTTGGAAGATTAGTGAGAGGGATTGGGTTTAGTGTTAGTGGAGCATGATGGGTTTGCTTTCATGTACAAGCTCCCATACCACTCACATTTGTTTAATCCCTATGGGGATTGGTCAAGAAACCTAGTACACTAACATTTTTGGGTTCTGAATCAGTGTTAAAGGCTACCTTAAACAAATCAAATGTCAGCTGAATTCAAACTTTCTAGGTCCAACCTAGGACTATGCTAAACAATGTCATCAATAACAAAAAGTAGCTGACTGGTGTGTCTTGTGCCAAAACGTGAAAGGGAAAATAGGGAAGCAATCTCTTGTTATGTGCTTCCAAATCTTAGCTACTTTTGGGCCAACAATTCTTTCCATATTCGTCTTGGAAGCAATCTCTTGTTGTGTGCTTCCAAATCTTCCAAAGGGATCTCAATTGACATTTCCTTGGTTATTTTCCTTTGGAGATTTGTTTGATTTTCAAGAGAATAATTATCTGATTCGAATAGCTTATATTCATCGACGTTTTTTCCCATACTTTCTAAAAAATAATTGACATTTTTTAATGTCAATAAAATTTGAGCCTTAGTAGATTGTTCTTGGTTTCTTTTGAAATCTTCAAACACTGATTCAAAATAAATATCCAACAGTACCTTTGCATTTTGTAGCTGACAATGCACTAAAATGATCGCAAAAGACTGGGTAACTCTTGTGGCATTTGGAAAATAACAACTTCCTATATACATTCCGATAGATTAGATGAGAGCAATGTTAGCCTAAACATGTGTTAAGTGCTTAATTAAGTAATTAATTAAGACTAATCTTGTTTAGTATATTTCTGATGATTATTCGGGTTTTTGGTACGGATAATACCCATATTTTGTGGGTTGAGACAATCGTGTACCTACAACTTTTCTCGAGACGTTTATGTACCTGGAGTTTTAGCGGGCAGGTCAGTCATGGGTCTCGGGCAGGGCATGTGCTGACGTGGTTTCTGCCCGATTTTGGGCTGCTGCCCGTGGCTCAAAACGACGTAGTATCACCGCGATACGACGTCGTTTTTGCCTCCATGTGTCATAAGTGGATCCCACCTATTTCTTAGAGTCTGACCCAACTTTCCATTTGGTTTGAATGGTTAAACCCAAAAATCAAATGGCTCACATGACTTATATATATATTATTTTTTTATTCCTCTATTAATTAATTTTTGGCACATATCCAGTTTTATCCTTAATGGGTTAAAACAAAAAAAGACCTGGAAAAAGAAATACATTATTTTTCCTTTTTTTCCTCTTTTTTCTTTCTCTGTTCTTTACTTCTTTCTTTTCTTTCTCCCTATTCGTCTTCTGCCCCCCCCCCCCCCCCCCCCCCCCTCCAATCTTCACTTTTCTTTTCTTCTCCTTCATACCCACCCAATTAATTTCTCTTTGAATTTTTTTTAGTTCATCTCATCAC